>JAVYIG010011222.1:0-62454 GCA_035222895.1 Strongylocentrotus droebachiensis | reverse complement strand
CCGCCCGTATAGGGGTCGTACCCCCGGAAACTTGTAGCGCTTCGCACGCTGAAAGATCGGCAGCTATACCCTGCGTACCCTCTGCCCAGCAGCCGGGCAGCAGCGGGGCTCAAGCAGGGAGCTATATAGCCAATGCTTGAGAGCTCGTGTACGGGTACGTTAACAGGAAAAGTCCTTCAATTAAAACAGATGCTAGAGGTGCTAGCACAGTATTATTATGTTGCATGGTGTTTTCATCTTTATGTGTGTAAAATACTTGTAAACTACATGTAGTATGGTACAGTTTACTAATAAAGAACTTTATCGAGAAACTGCAAAATTATTGCCATTGTATTATTACACAAATAGGTGCATTACTATCCTGGCTGTGTATTAAAAGCTGTGCTATTAGTATTGATTCTCAACATTTCAAACACCACTGTGTAAAACTCAACCAATTTCACTAAAAATTGATACTTTAGTGACAATCAATAAGATCTAAATAGCAGTAATATACATTTTTTAACTTTCCGATGTTAAAAAGAATAATAAAAAAAATCAAATTGTGAGTCCACTGTCGAACTTGCCGATCAGCCGCATCGGCATGATTGTGTGCATCTCTGTGTTATGAGTGTATTGACTATTCATGTATTAAAATGCTGCCTATTAACGCGTAGTGCAGTGCTAGAGGTCAATATGCATTAGCGTTGACTCTCCATATGCTTTGCTGGAGTGTATTATTACAGCTTAAAAAATGTAATATTTGAAGTTTGAAATCCTTAGACATGGGTCCATTTTTGACTAAAAATCCTTAGACATGGGTACCTATTTCAGCAAAAGGACCCTTGGATGTGGGTATGGGTTCGGAGGTCTCAGCCGCACACCCCCGTCCGACTATAATCTGAGTACCCCCCCCCCCCCCCCCCCCCCCCCCCGGGGCTACGAGTAGGCGATCCGTAAGGACTCGTAAGAAAAATCCGTGTAAGGAGAATATATAGTGATACACAGGGGCGTCGCTAGACCTTTTTCAGTACGAGAGGGGATGGGGTGGGAGTGTAGAGGCCACCGATTACCGACAAATCTAGCCACCACTTACAGACAAATAATTTATATTAATGCAAATGTCCCAATGTCTACAAATTTAACCCTACTGAAACCCGGGGCCGGGGCTAAATTATTTTTCCATCGAACTATAGGCCTACTGCGTATGCGCACATAGTCATTTACCTAGGACACAAGGATATACGGTTTACATCAAGACTAGTCAGCATATAATTGATTAAGCGGCGGCTAAAGTAATATAAGTTTCATTATAAAGAGTTTAATATTTACAATATCATCACTTTAGACTCGATTTCAACCGCGACAACGATTAGTGAATATTGTAAAATCGCATATGCTTCCAATATGTTCATTTGAACCAAATTCATGACCCCAAACCAACACTTTGCATTACCTTTAATCCTCGTCTGAATTCAGTTTCCCCCCTCCCGCGCGAAGCCCGGAAGCTTTGACGTTTCATTAAATTATTAGAGAAAGAAGACGATTCGTTGTACCGTTCTAGACTCTTAATCCTTGTCTTAATCGAGTCCCCCCCCCCCTTTCATTAAATATTTGTATTAATTAATTTATTTATTTATTTATTTATTTATTTATTTATTTATTTATTTATTTATTTATTTATTTATTTATTTATTTCACATATTTTAAAAAGGGTAGCCCAATCAGCATATACACTTAGCGTAGATATGTGCCTGTAAGCGTCTTCCGATTTACAATTACAATTAGAGAAAGAATACGATTCGTTGTATATGCCGTTCTCAACTCTTAAGCCTTTCTGAAGTGAGTTTCCCCCTCCCGCGCAAAGTGTGGAAGTTTTGTCGTAATACATCTCACCGACTTTAAATTTCTGATTGACATACACGCAGATCAGAGGCGGCCCTCCGTAGGGGGTGGCAGGGGGGGTACAGTGCCCCACTTTTTCAAGCACCCGAAAAGTGCTCCTTTTTACATAGGAAAAGTGCCCCTTTAACTTTTTAAGAAGTGCCCCCTTTTTACATATGAATAGTGCCCCTTTTACTTTGACAAGTTCCCATTTCCTTTGCAATAAGTGTCCATTTTCCATTCTCATATGTGCCCTTTTTAATCTCTAGTAAGTGCCCCTAGATAGTCCCTCTCATTTCCCCCCTCCCCTTTTTCTCAGTCTTTCCTTTCTTCTCCTTTTCTTTTTTTCGTTTCTTTCACTCACTTTCCCTCTCATTTTTTCCCTCCCCCTTTTCTCATTTTTACCGACAGCAGCGCAATTCTCGCTACCCCAAATAGCGATTCTGCCGAGATCCGGGGAAAATCCTGAAAACGCGCATTGCATTATGGGATAGCTTTTCGACATTACAGCTTCCTGTGCAGGCGTTCGTGATCACAACCCTCTCTTTCACGGTAGAGTTTAACGGCCTTTTGTGCTAAAGTCACTAATTCTGCCCGAAGCTTTCCATTGCATATTATATTCTGTACAAATTACACTGATTGGCATCGATTTTAGCGTGCGTGAAAACTCTGCACAGCGAACACAGGCGCTAGCGCCAGCGGGATGGGACTCTATACCGGAAGTTGTAGTGACGACCCGAGAGAGTGAAAATTACCTCGTCTCGCGAATTTCGAGATTTTCGTACCTATTTAGGGTAGCGAGAATTTTACCGACAATATCCTGACAGCTAGGAGGGGGGTGTCGCACGTACCCCTCCCCACACCCCCTCCCCCCCCCCCCCCTTAGCGACACCCCTGACTCCCACCCCTCTTCTCTCGGGCTCTATATTACTCCCTAGTTTCTCTCTCCTCTCTTAAATTCATCTCCCGTTTCTTTTGTTTCCTTTTTCTCTTTCTTTCTTCTCTCCTCTTTCTTTTCTTTTCTTTTCTTTTTTTTTCGTTTCTTTCCCTTTCCCTCTCATTTTCCCCTCCCCCTTTTCTCATGTTTACCGACAGCAGCGTAATTTTACCGCCAATATCCTAACAGCTGCATGTGGGGGGGGGGGGGGGGGGGGGGGTGGTGTCGAAAATGAAATGGGAGTGTTTGTCTTTTCTAGTATGGCCTGCTTCATCTTCTTTCTGTTTTAGTGTTGTAACACAAACACATTTGGCGTTCCATACACATGCTTGTTCACATGTTGTTCCATAACATCTCTCAATTTGATTTGTTTCCAAAAATATCTCATTAATAACAAAAAGTATAAAGGCTGTATGAGTCTCGAACGAACCATCGCCACTAATCTTGGTGCCAACACCGTTAAACCATGCTCCAAATTTAGTAATACGTTTTGTGTGTCTACAAAGACCCGGGGTAGGATTATTTTGGAGAACGGAAGATTGACATTGTTAAGTTGTTCCATAACATCACTCAGTTTGATTTAATTCGAGATATATCTCATTAATAAAAGAGTATAAAGGCTGTATGAGTCTCGAACGACCTATCGCCACTAATCTTGGTGCCAACACCGTTAAACCATGCTCCAAATTTAGTAATACATTTTGTGTGTCTACAAAGACCCGGGGTTGGAATATTTAGGAGAACGGAAGATTGATATTGTTAACTTGTTCTATAACACAGTGGCGGATCCAGGGGGGGGGGGTTGGGGGGGTTGCAACCCCCCCCTTGGGCGGCCCAAAAAAAAAAAAAAAAAAAAAAGAAGAAAAAAAAAGAAAAAAAGAAAAAAAAAAAGAACGCACGCTGGAGAGAAACCCTTTCAAGTGCAAATATTGTGAGAAGATATTCAACTCATCTGGTAACTTAACCAAACACATGATAACTCTGGATATAACTATGTATTAAACTGTTACTTGATTTAAAAAGACGTTATCATGCACTGCTTTTTATGGTCTCCATTGTGTTAATAGATGCCAGGAAAACATCACTTACGGGGTTCAAATAAACACCCCCCAAAAAATCGGCTCGCCGCTTCGCGGCTCGTGGACGATGCTCCGCATCGTCATTATTTTGGTCAAACCCCCCCCTTAGCAAAAAGCTAGATCCGCCCCTGTAACATCACTCAGTTTGATTTAATTCGAGATATATCTCATTAATAAAACAGTATCAAAGCTATATAGTCTCAAACGAACCTACACCATTAAAGCCCCACTGTCCTACCTGTAGCGAATTGCTCCCTCTATATAGTATACTTCCCAAATCGGTGCCTGTTTGTCCCCCATCATCCTCTATTTCTCATGTTAGTTGACAGCTGAGTAATGTTAATGCGATAGCCACCTGTCAGTGACTTCGCTGTGTGGTCTAATTCCTTCTGGCCCAGTAGTATTGACGGTCTTTAACCTTGGTGCCAACACCATTAAGCTATGCACCAAATTTAGTAATACCTTATGTGTATTTATAAAGACCGAGGTTTCCCAGGTTTATTTAGGAAAATGAACATTAAATACTGGTAAGTTGTTCGATCACAAGTCATCATTCAGTTTGTTACCACTGTACATAATATATCTCATTAATAAAACAGTAGAATGGCTATACACCATTAAAATTGGTGCCAACACCATTAAACCATGCACCAAATTTAGTAATACATATTATTTGTATCTATAAAGACCGAGGTTTTCCCGGGTTTATTTAGGAGAATGGAAGATTGATTTTGTTAAGTTGTTCGATAAAATCACTCAGTTTGATTGGATTGCGCATTATATCTCTTATGAAATGGTGTAAAAGTCTCTAAAGAGAAAAAAATAAAGAGAGAAAGAGAGAGAGAGAGAGAGAAGGAAAAGATGGGAAAGGGAAAGAGAAAGAAAGGGAAAGAAAGAAGATGTTGCTTCCCCCCTCCCCCCCCCTCCCAGCAAAACAAAAAGAGAGAAGAAGGAAAGGGAAAGAAAAAGGGAAAAGAGGAGATAACGGAAATGAAAACAAGAGGAAGAAGAAAAGAAAAGAAGGGAAATATCAGTTACTATTTTCCCGCCAACATGTTGTGGATCGGGGGGGGGGGGAAGGCCCTTGCCTCCCCCCCCCCCCCCCCCCCCGCTAAAAAAAGAGAGAAAAAAGGGGGAAGGGAAAGGGAGAGCTAAAAGGGAACAAAAAAAGAGGAAGAAGAAAAGAAAAGGGTGTAAAAGAAGGAGAGATCAGTTGCGATTAATCCCGTCAATAACGTGTGGATCGGGGGCCGGAAGGCCCTTGCCTACCCCACCCCCCAGCAAACTTAAAAGAGAGAGAAGGAAGGGAAGGGAAAGGGAAAGAGGAGAGAAAGGGAAAGGTAACAAGAATAATAAGAAGAAAGGTAGGGACATCAGTTGCGATTTTTTTCCGCCAACGAGGTGTGGATCAGGAGAACGAAAGGCCCTTGCACCCCCCCCCCCCCCCCCCCACTCGAACAAACAGAGAGAGAGGAGGAAGGGAAAGAGGAGAGAAAGGGAAATAAATTAAAGAGGAAGAAGAAAATAAACTGGGGAAAAGAAGGTAAGATTAGTTGCGATATTTATCGCTTCTTCTATCATCATTAGGAAGTTTTGGCAACCGGCGTAGCGTCCAAACCTACGACGGTATTCAGCCTGATTAGCGTCGTTTGTCAAGCTATTATGGAGTGGCGAGCTCATTTAAATACCCCGTAGTCAGCATTTGCGTCGCCGTGCGAAAAGTCTCTAACGTACATTCTTCATTGTACTTGAATGTATTCATATATTTATCTATTCATTTCTGTCAGAGAACAAGAATATGAATATAAAATCATAACAGCGTAGAAAAGAAATGCAGAAGAAAACTATGTTGCAGGCAGAAAGAAACGCAATAACGATCTTGCGTTTGCATGTAAGTGTATCATTATAATAATTCATATTGTTTTATTACATCTTGTGAACTAGGATCCAGGGGGGGGGGGGGGCGAGCGGGCCTTGCCCCCCCCCCCCCCACCCCCCTCATCAACACTAAAAGAAAGAAGGAAGGGAAGGGAAAGGGAAAGAAGAGAGAAAGGGAAGGAAAAAAAGAGAAAGAAGTGTGGTAGGGGAGATCAGTTGCGATTTTTCTCGCCAACAAGGTGTAGATCGAGACGGGGGTGGGTGGGGGATCGGGGATGCACTGGCTTACGGGTGGGGGTGTGGTTCCACCCCCCCCCCCCCCTCATACCGGTGATTTACAAATGTTGCTGAATTGACATAATTTTCCGAGATTTTTCTCACTTTTTAGTAAATTGTACTTTTTTATGCGTTTCTTGGAAAATGACAAATTCCTAAAATTGGCGAGAAATCTGCTTATTTAGAGGCTTACATGTCAGGGCCCGCGGAACCGCGGGGCTCGGGGGCCTCAAGCTTCCCCTCCCACTTTTTTTGAAAAGTATATCAAAGAGAAATAGAAAGAAAGAGAGAAAGAAAGAAAGAATAGTGACCTGCCAGTGTCACAAAATATTTGATCCTGGGGCCTCACAGTTACATTCATAGTTCAGTGGCAAAGCAATGGCCTCGTATCTGTGAGGCCCCAGGATCAAAACCGTGTCGATGTGCTATATTAGTGCCCTTTTGTTGTGGGGCATTACTCTTCTTTACTGTCATTTATGACTTAAGGGCGTAGGTCCCCTAGTTGATAAGCATAGTAGCATACACATGCTTTAGCAGTCCCGCAAAACAAACACTGGCAAATTATTGTTTAATAAAATCTGAGAATGTATACTATTATCTAGATAATAGATAGAATAAATCATTGTCAAAATAATTCCATAAATTGGGGTAAAAAAAAAAAAATTCCAACTATATGAGCGACAGTGTATCAAAATATGCTCATCTGACCGTAATTAATTGCCTAAAACCCCTAAGCTTTCGGAGGCTACCCCCCCCCCCCCCCTTGACCCCACCTAGGGCTCAAAGACGGGCCCCTAGATGCTCATCTGACGGTAATTTAATGCCTAATACGCCTGAGCTTCTGGCCCGGTCCCCCGGAGGGACCGCATGCGTGTTCCCAAAATCACCGGCTCGTAACATAGAAAAAGATCTACCCGTATTGACTTTACACACCGGACTTATGCTGAACTGGGGGGATTAATATCATGCCTGTGTCACAAAATAATAAGCTATCAAAATATCTTCATTTGACCTTATTTAAATGCCTAAAACCAGGGGCGGATCTACGGGGGGGGGGTTAGGGGGTTTAACCCCCCCCCCCCCCCCCCCTCCTTAGAATGCCAAGTGAAAATGTGATTATGCATAGAAAAACGCCACATTTTGAGAAGATACTCATCTGGTAACTTAACCAATCACAAGTCATGATAACGTTATCATGCACTGTATTTTATGGTCTCCATTGTGTGAGTATATAGAGGCCAGAAAAACATCACTTACGGGGGTAAAAAATAGCACCAAAAAATAATCGCGTCATTGTCATTTGGTCAACAAAAAAACAAAAAAAAATCGCCGCTACGCGGCTCGTGGACGATGCTCAGCATCGTCATTTGGTCAACCCCCTCCCCTTAGCAAAACGCTAGATCCGACCCTGAAAACTCCCGAGCTTCCGGAGGCTCAGCCCCCCCCCCCCAACCACAACAGGGGGCCTAAGGCGGGCCACTGAATGCTTATCTGACCGTTATAATATGCCTAAAATCCCTGAGTTTCGGGGGCTCAGCCCCCCTGGACCCCACGCCAATTAGTGACCTGCCAGTGTCATGAGTAAGGCATCAAAATATGCTCATCTGACCATAATTAAATGCCGAAACCCCCCTGAGCTTTCGGGGGCTCCGCCCCTTGACCCCCCCCCCCCCCCCCGCCGGGCCTTTTCACCTAGACCACACACCAACTTACGCTACGCTCTATCTCATCATGAATACTTCAGCCTCCCCCATCCACTTTGAAAAACGTTCAGCGGGGCCTGCATGTAAGAATGGGGTGATGCGGATTTGTTGTCTGTCCCAAACGTTTTCGCTCATTACGCCAATGCTGGTCACCATTACGTACCAGTATTTGGTACGCATAATTTCAAATGTGCCCCCCCCCCCCCCCCGCCCCTAAGAAATGCTGGATCCGCGCCTGCATGCACGCACGGTCAGGCACTAGTGTAGGAAAACTTCAAATGTAAATCAGTTATACGGTATGATAAAATAACTTTTCTGTGGCCTTACGAAAAAGTATTTATTTAGTCAGGCCTAAATTGAGTTGCAAAACAATTATTGTGTTAAAAGGAAAAAAACAAATTTGATGACATTCTAAATTTTCTAATTACCAATACAATTGGAGAGTGAGTACTCGTTTTTGTTTTTCTTCAAAACTTACTCAATAAAAACAGTGGCCCGGATACTTCAGCCTCTCACCAAACGTTACTTTGTATGAGAGGGTGGAGTATCTGCCTTTACAACTTTAACATGCTTGTTCCAAAGAACCTGCTACGTATAAATTTGTAAAAGTGACATAGTAAACAACTTTTCATTCTGGTTCTGAAGAGTATAAAACACAACTTGTAATCATAATTATTACATGTCAATAAAGTCTACTTTTTGAAACTTGATACGGAGCCCGACATCTTTATCATATCACGTGCGACATTGACTTGTTTTCACACATAAAATATTTAGGCTGATCCTATAAACAAAAATGGTTATTAATTGTATTGAAAATGATTATTGATTGTATTGAAAATGATTATTGATTTACAGTTTCTGGCCATCTCAGGTACATAACTATTTGATATGATCGCGGAGTATTAATGAACTCTTACAGCTCCTGCAAGAGCCGACGTATGTTGATTCACAAAACTCAGTCTTCAGGGCGAGTTTCGAGGAGGTTAGCGTACATGACCATGATGACACGCACAACAATTAACCTTATTCATTACCCAACAAAACACGAAGAAAGAGCTCCTCGACACCATTGGTGTAAACATCCATTTTCTTTCGGAATTTAGAGACTTTAACCATTATAATACTCTGTATGGACTTTAAAATCTCTTAATGTTCTTCCGGCGGAAGAGGGATATGAATTTGCACCCCTCCCCCCCCCCCCCCTACGAGACCAAGCACCAGATATGCCACTGATGAACAAGGCGTACTGATGGGGGGGGGGGCAATATTGATACCAGTGAATGTTGCTGAAATTACATAATTTTCCGGGATATTTCCTCGCTTTTTAGTAACTTATACTTTTTTATGCGTTTGTTGGAAAATTACAAATTCCCAAATTTTACAGTCAAACAAGAAATATGCTTTTCTTAAGGCCAACATGGAGGGGGCCGTGGAACGGTGTTATCAAGACCCCCCCCCCCCCCCGCCCCCACATGCTTTTTTGAAAGAGTATATAAAAAGAGGTATGGAAAGAAAGGGAGAAAGAAAAAAATAGTGACCTACCAATGCCACAAAATAATGAGGTATCAAAATATGCTCATCTAAACCGTGATTAAATACCTAAAACCCCCTGAGCTTCCGGCGGCTCTGCCCCCTGGGCCCCACCTAGGGCCTTAAGGCAGGCCCCTATATGCTCATCTGACCGTAATTAAATGCCTAAAACCCCTGAGTCTACGGGAGCTCCGCCCCCTCGGCCCGACCAGGGGCCCTACGCTGCCCTGTGGATGCTCATCTGACAATAATTTAATGCCTCAAACCCCTGAGCTTCTGGGGGGCTCCGCCAGCTCTACCCTACGCCAAATAGTGTCATGTCAGTGTCACAAAATAAGGTGTCAAAAGGTATAGCCTTTATATATTGTTTTATTGATGAGATATATCTCGGATCAAATCAAACTGAGTGATGTAATGGGACAACTTAACAATATCAATCTTCCGTTCTCCTAAATAATCTAACCCCGGGTCTTTGTAGACACACAAAATGTATTACTAAATTTGGAGCATGGTTTAACGGTGTTGGCACCAAGATTAGTGGCGATGGTTCGTTCGAGACTCATACAGCCTTTATACTTTTTTTTATTGATGAGATATTATTATCTCGAATCAAATCAAATTGAGAGATGTTATGGAACAACTTAACAATATCAGTTCCGTTCTCCTAAAATAATCCAACCCCGGGTCTTTGTAGACACACAAAAATGTATTACTAAATTTGGAGCATGGTTTAACGGTGTTGGCACCAAGATTAGTGGCGATGGTTCGTTCGAGACTCATACAGCCTTTATACTTTTTTTTATTAATGAGATATTTTTGGAAACAAATCAAATTGAGAGATGTTATGGAACAACTTAACAATATCAATCTTCCGTTCTCCTAAATAATCCAACCCCGGGTCTTTGTAGACACACAAAATGTATTACTAAATTTGGAGCATGGTTTAACGGTGTTGGCACCAAGATTAGTGGCGATGGTTCTTTCGAGACTCATACAGCCTTTATACTGTTTTATTAATGAGATATATCTCGAATTAAATCAAACTGAGTGATGTTAACTAAACAATATCAATCTTCCGTTCTCCAAAATAATCCTACCCCGGGTCTTTGTAGACACACAAAACGTATTACTAAATTTGGAGCATGGTTTAACGGTGTTGGCACCAAGATTAGTGGCGATCGATTGTTCGTTCGAGACTCATCCTTTATACTTTTTTTTATTAATGAGATATATCTCGAATTAAATCAAACTGAGTGATGTTATGGAACAACTTAACAATATCAATCTTCCGTTCTCCTAAATAATCCAACCCCGGGTCTTTAGGGCATACAACATAAATTTGAAGCATGGTTTAACGGTGTTGGCACCAAGATTAGTGGCGATATTCGTTGGAAACTCAAACAGCCTTCATACTGTTTTTTTAATGAGACATTATCTCGAATCAAATCAAACTGAGTGATGTTATTGAACAACTAAACAGTACTAAATGTTCATTTTTCTAGATAAACTATCATTACAAAACTAGCTAGATTAGGGAGTGTATAGCCGCTCCGAGGAACGTTTGCTATTCTCAATTTCCTGCTTGTACTTGGCTTCACGGAGTAATTCGTCCTTTAAAATGATTCTCTTCATTCCGGAGCAATGTACATGTACTAATGATTACGAACGTACTCGAGTACTAGTACATGCATGGAGATATGTGTATATGACAGAGTACGCACGCCGCACGTCTGTGACGTAGGGAATAATGAATATTCATATCGCCGTTAATCTTGGTGCCAATATATGCTACCCATTGCTTCACGTTTATTAATAAACATGATAAAGTGGGTCTAGATTGATATCTTATTGACATAAACCATAGGCCTAGTTGCTGTACATTACTACAAATGTGAATTCATTGATTCAGTATACTACATTAATGGCGACGAAAATGGCATCGTTCACCTCTGGAGATTGACTCGGTTAACCTTTAAAACAGTTCAAACAAGTATTCAGCAACTTCAATTCATCAGGCATCTCTACACGGGCCATCTCACTGCCTGTAGCTACCGCCTAGCTACCCTGTCCTGCTCGCCGTCACCGGACAGCCCGCGCGCGCTGGTAAGTCTACAACACTTTTGAGTGGGACTCAGATTGACTCCTAATTATGCAATCGGCCCTGGCCTGATCTCTTTGAAGATAAAGATGAGGAGACTTCTTCAAGGACCTGTCTTGGTTTTTTTTATTATATTCAGCATGCATTTTTGGTTATAGATCTAGACCCTATCTGTATTAATGCTAAATAGTCTAGACCTATAGGTCTATTACTCATTGCGGATATAGACTAGACCTAGTCTAGTATCGAAAATAATATCGCTAGTGATATTCGTTTGTCTCGCAATGTGGTCAATAAGGAATCTAAAAGATCACGACGTTTCGTATGCTACTGCGATACTTCGTCAGGTAGGCATTGCCATTGGGCGTTATTGTTCCAATTATCGATCGAATTATAGACCGCTCCGCCGGTCCTCCCGTAAAGTATAAAAGACCCTAGACCGAAAGCTTCAGTCTCTCTAATCGTCGGTTGTTCCACTGAGACTACGTCTGGCTCCACTAGACCTCCGATTATAGAGACTGAAGTCTGGGGACCTCTTTCTGTGAGGGACTGTACGGAACAAATGGTTCGGTTCGACCGGACCGCGATGAATGAGATATGCAACGAGATTTTCACTCTTTACATCCTCATAACTGCTGCAATTATAACACAAATTAAAAATAACATATATATAGCTTATTTGACTAACGATAGCTTGCTCATTTAGATCCTAAATTAATGATTAATCCGAGAAAGTCTCGTCGTCAACATTATCTGTCTTGGTGTTAGTCGATGAATATTAATTTTTTCTTTTCGAACGTCCAATAGCTACCGTAGCTACGTACGTAGCTACGTAGCTTGATCAACAAACTCCCACGAAACGAGTGCTCTGATTGGCCATTTGGCTATGTTTTGGTAGGTTGACCCGGAAATATTTTGGCCGCCGGGTCATATAGCCCTATGTTCCGAGTGCATGAACAGTTCGGAGATACAAATTGGATAATTCATATAAGTAAATCCGTAAATTATCCATTTAATATTGAGTTATCAAATTTTGATAACTGTAATTAGGACAAATGACATATCGACCTAATTTACATCTGATTTAGAAATCAGGAGATTAGATCAGAAAATCGGGGGAGAAATGTCGGTAACGAAAAGCTGTTACGCTGTGGCTCTAATTTACCCCCACGGTACGAGATCTCTGGGTTGCCATCTGTATTGGGGAATGACAACAAATGTCAGTTTTATTAAAGAAATGACCCAAATCAGATGGTTATTGCTGTCTAAAAAGACCCTTGCTTACAATAGTTTTTATCACTTGACAAAGTATCGCAGTAGCATACGAAACGTCGTGATCTTTTAGATTCCTTATTGACCACATTGCGAGACAAATGAATATCACTAGCGATATTATTTTCGATATATCTGTATTGTTTGCATTTGTTGTGACGTTGCAATTGCAGCACAACATTTGACGCGTACACATTCACAAGCAGACGACCTGGGCCATCATGGCGGCCGGTATCAACAACATTTTTGTGCTGTTAAACTGATTGATGTTATATAAAACAAATACATGTAATGAATGTTTTTTCATCTGTTCGATAGCGCGAATATTTTCATGAGTTGAAAGATTAACGTTTTATTCATAACATTCATTATTTGTATAGATTCTAAATTAATGTGAAATCTTGTCGACAGATATTAAAGACATGTTCAACAAGGGTGCATCAGGTGACGGTAAGAAGAGATGGCGCCTTGGAGGGCCGTACATGAGGGGTCAACAGGGGTCATCTAACCAACAAGCAGAGGTCAAGCAAGAGTGGCATCTCGTCCAGAATGAATTGAAGCAGTTTCAAAAAAGTTTTGATGCAGGGACACAGAACCTGGAAGAACAGTCTGATCCTGCTACAGGTCAGTGAACTAGCCATTGTCATGTAGACTATCCCTGGAAGAAGGATAAATTTTGCCTTTTATTTAAATATTTTACATTTGGTGTGTTTAAGTCACTTTAACTAACATAATGTTCTCAGTATTCAATCAGTCTGAGAAATCCCAAAGATATTACAATTAGATTAGAGAATTCCCAAAGATATTTAATGCAAGGCCTGATAATCACCCGATTTAAATTGGTTTCCCTATATTTTTTTTTTTTTCCCCCAATTTTGTCCCAATTTTTTTACTCATAAAGTGGGGAATGTTGTCAGATGCCATTTTCCCCCCATGAATCCTTTAAAAAAAAAAAAAAAAAATTTTCAGTGTGCTCACTATCACCCCTTAAGTGTACAGTACAGTTTTTTGTCCTGCATTTATTAAAAGCTTAACATTCTTACAGTTGTCACAGTTTTGTCTGGTATTGAATGGTGTTCATACTTTTATAGTGTCCATATTGTCTTGTGATGCAAAGAGCCTCTGTTATTGAAACACGATATAGAGGATTACTTGTTATGTATAATTGTTTCAAAGGTTGGCAGTTGATTTAGACCCATTTTAAAGCCCCACTGCACTAGTTTGGGCAGGAGGGATTAGACCTCCCCGCATGGTCACTGACAGATGGTTATCTCATCAAATAAGCTCTCAATCATGTCAATTTACATATTGAGGATCATGGGGGGGGGGGGACCAGTGGTCACCGATTAGGCATTAATTGTTAGCTATAAGTAGTGCAGTGGCGCCTTTTAGACTTGTTATGTATGATTGTTTTAAAGGCACACTGTCCTACTTGTAGCTATTTGCTCCCTCTATATAGAAAACTTCCCCAATCGGTGCCTGTTGGTCCCCCATGATCCTCTTTTTCTTATGTTAAATGAGAGCTGAGATAATGAGATAGCCACCTGTCACAGTGACCTCGCTTGCTCACTGGGTGGTCTAATCCCTTCTTGCTGAAGTAGTAAAGCCTGCCTTTAAAGGTTGTCCTGTGAATTAAACCCATTTTAAGACTTGTATGTTTTGTTTTCCTCTAGCTGTGTCAAGGAGTCATTGGGTGCAGAATTCAGATTGTAATCATTGCAGCAACAAGTCATGCAAGTGCCCTCTATGGGCAATGTCTAAACATCATTGCAGGAAGTAAGTTGCTTTGATGAAATATGGATAAATGAGATGAAAGCTAGCTGGCTAAAGTACATTTTACACAGATTTAACACCCTTCTTCCTCCAAACAGATACACACAAATTATTACTTGCTTCATTTAAAAAAAAATCTCTGGCACCTAACCAACTTTATTCTTAAAGCATTTAATTTGCTTCTGAATGTAATCAACAGCATTGCATTTAACCCTGTGTAATTATTGATACTGGTGTGAAATCATTAATTTTATATTGTACATTATTATTATTATGATTACATGAACTTCTTCATGTAGCTATTTTTTTCACAAGATACATTTTACACAGAGTTAACATCCTTCTTGCTCCTAACAGATATACATGCTTCATTTAAATTTTGTTCTCTGGCACAATATTTGGAACCATCTAATTCTTAGAGCATTTAATTTGCTTTTGAGTGCAGTCAACAGCATTGCATTTAACCCTTGTGTAATTATTGATACTGGTGTGAAATCATTAATTTGATATGGTACATGAAGTTCTTTATGTAGCTCTTGTTTTCACAAGATCGTTATGAGTCCTACCAAGGCCCCATTTCACAAATCTTGTCATCAGTGACAAATGACAGTTTTTGTTATAAGCTAGTGAAATTCTTGCTTCTAATAGGTTTTCAGGAGATTTGTCACTGATTTTTGTCATTTTTCATTGATCAAATGCTTTGTGAAACAGGTCCCAGGTATAATTCTTTTCATTAATTGGGAGGTGACATGCTCTCGAGCAATAATAATTCAATTGCTTTTGTCACCCCTGACCAGCAGATTGTATCCTAGCTTCTCTCTCTCCTCTCCACTTTCCTAAAACTGTTTGCATGTATTACGAAATTTCTATGTATTATCTGATTGTTATACTCATTTTTTGTTTTCCGATTGGTCAAATAAATAATATTAATAATAATAATGATAATAATACTTCTTTTATTTCAGATGTGGTCTTATATTCTGTGCCAAATGTCTGCAATTCAAGAGGCGGCTTTCACCCAATGCAGAGTATGATCCTAATGGATGGATGTGCAAGGTATTTACTATCATAATCACATTCATCATTTTCAATACTCTAGCCCTGTCTGATCATACTTACCACCTTTCCATAAAATAGCCACAAATGTTGCAGCTATTTTTTATGGATATATGTTTCACAAAGACTAACATCGACTTAAGTTGGACTTGAACTATGGCAGGTCATTCATGCCCTGGTTGCTCTCACCATTGGTCTCTCAAGGGACATCACAAATCTACAGAATTTACATTTTTTGATAGTTTATTACTCAATGAAAAAGCATTATCTAATGATCATAATTTCTCAGGTTTTTTGCTCTAATTTAACATCTGGTTCAAGACTTTTGTAGAGCATAAATCGCCTGCCATACTTCAAGTCCAACTTAAGTCGATATTAGTCTTTTTGAAACATTCTCCAGGAGTGGCAGATATGAATGGGCTCCATCAAATGATGCTAAGTTTTCCCTTTCCTATTATTATGTTATCAATATTTTTCAGGGTTTTTTGTTACCATACCCTAACCCTAAGGCAAAGTTAGTCTGATAACTGACAGATATAAAGTAAGAGGATCTTGAAATATCCAGAATATTTACCACTTGTAGCTACTTGCACCCTCTATATAGCAAACAATGCCTAAGCGGTACCCGTTGATCCCCCATGATCCTCTTTTTCTTATGTTAATTCAGAGCTGATTTGATGAGATAAGCACCCTGATGAGGTCTAATCCCTCCTGGCCAAACTTGTGCAGAGAGGCTTAAAAGTGAATTTTAGCCTCAAGTCCAAGAGTCTTAATTCATTCAATATGAATTACATTTTTATACTCGTTTAAGCAGAAATCAACTTGCATTCAAGTTGCAATGCTATGGCCAGGAAAATTTGTACATGTACATGTATGTTATGGTCTCCAAATTTCAAAAGCTACTACAAAAATGTAAATCATATGACTAATGTGATACCTTGTTTTATTGGCTTGCTGGTAACATTCAAACTGACTAAGAATCTTTGTTTAACTAGTTTCCTATTGGATGCAGGCAGCCCCCGTATTAAGCCAAGAAGAATATGAGACAAATGGGATTCAGATAGAAACCCACCTCAACACAAAAGGGGCAGAATAATATCTGTCTTGTTTGTACATCAGTTTTCAGTACTAAAACACAGTTTCACTGAACTTTCTTTACAGGTTTGTGAGAAATGTTTTGATGCCAAAGAACAAGAGATTGGTCATTCGAGGAGATGGACGTATGACCTTCAGCTATTCCGTGCTGCTCGTCAGAAACGAGACGATTCCAAACTTACCAGGTTTGCCTAGTCTAACCAGTCGTAACTATTTTTAACTTACCTGTACATATTTATAATTCTAATAATAATTCTAATAATAATAAAAATGTTACTTATAAAGCGCTTACCATTGAAGTCTCTAAGCGCTAAATGCATGCACATTACCGGTATGTAAATGTATGCACATTTATTAAGTAGTTGGTGAATGGGAAATTCCATAAATCACAAACAGTCATGGGTTTAAATTAGTATTTTAGATACTAATATTGCTTGTGAGTATTTGTGGACTAGTGTGGGATAAGCAATAAAATATGTGGAACCATTTTGTTATATGAATAGTCTGCATAAATGCTATTTATTCATGAACTTCATTGTCAAGTCTTAATCAATTTCCATTCTTTTTTCTTCAAATAATTACAAAGACACAGTATATCCTTTAATAAGTTATAATAGTCTGATATTTTAATGTAGAGAAAGTTGCCCCCATTTTTAAAAATGTTGTTAAGGTAACAATGAAATGCTCTTAACTCATTGACTATTTTAACCTGGTGGCTTCTGTATTAAGCTTATGGGAATGAGAAAATTAATTAGTCAACTGGTTAAGAATGGAATAGTTTCCTTTTTATCACAAAAAAGAGTTAATGTACATGTGAATAAAATATTCACTATTGCATTGTAAATGTATCTGCACAAGCTGCCTGACTTGAAAGTGGGGAATAGCCATAGGGGATTACCTTTGACCTTTGACCTTAGATCGGTCAGTCTTGGATACGATGTCGATCCCAACATTTTGTCCATTGTGTACTGTCTTGGGCATTTGATTTAGCTTGGTTCCATGTTGTATTTCTGTCTTTTAGGTCATTGTCTATTGGTCTTCTCTTTGTTTTTCCAGCTGGTTGTTAATTTTAGGAATTCTGTCTTCTTCCACTTTGCTTGCTTATGATCTGTATCTGAGGTTTTATGTTTTTCATTTGTCTTTTGTTTTGTTTCATTGTTATTTTTCTTTATATAAGGGATAAACCATTGAATTTCATTACTCATCAAACCAGGATTACGTTAAGTACTGTATTGAAAACATTGTTCTTCAGGCGAGAAAGTGTTATGAACTTATGGGCAATTCTGTTATGGATTTGACAATGTACAGGTCCGTCATAAGACGAGTTTGTAAGAATCTTGTTGAAGGTTTCCAGACGAATCACTCATCTAGCGCTACCACACCCCAATCAGCTGATGCATCATCATATGCTAATGGAGTAGGATCACAAACTAAGAATCCATTCAGTCTGTTCAAACGCAGCGTTTCAAAGGTCGTGGGTCATGGTGTACCTGACTGGCAGAAGCCCCCGACCTGGGTGGTAAGTAGACTCTTTGTAAGAGTTATGATGTAACATATTCTTCATCAAGTAAAGCCGGGGGTGTTTCACAAAGACTAAGATCGACTCTACGTTGGACTTATCTATGGCAGGCCATTCATGCCACTAGTTCCTCTAATCAAGGACGTACACATCATGGCCACAAATCTACAGAATTTACCCTTTTTGATAGTTCATTATTGCAGTTTAAAATATTATCTAAAGATCATAATTGAGAGACCAATAGTGAGAGCAACCAGTGGCATGAATGGCCTAATATAGTTAAGTCAAACTTAAAGTCGACCTTAGTCTTTGTGAACCCCCCCCCCCCCCCCCCTGTAATAACATTTATGAGAAGATATGTATTGGTGTCACTCATGAAGGAATGATTATCATTGACCTATTTATGGAATATGTGTAAATTCAAGAGCCAATTTGATGGGATATATGGATCTAAGAATGAGCAAAGAGTGGTCATCCATTTTTTGATTAAAGTTTATCAACTCTGCCAATCAATAAAACCTGTTTTGTTGACTATTCTTCTTATCGTTACAGAGTGAAGGGAGCAGCTGCCAGTGCTGTAACCGCCCCTATGGGAAGCTGGAAAGCAAGCTGAACTGCCGGATCTGTGGAAAACTTGTCTGCAAGACTCAATCCTCCAAGGACCTACTCCTTTATAGACCAGATAAATCAGACCGGGCTGAACTAGGCTCAGAACCACGCTGGGCTATAATCAGAGTCATCGGGGTAAGAAGATTAGATCTACTCCTTTATAGACCAGATAAATCAGACCGGGCTGAACTAGGCTCAGAACCACGCTGGGCTATAATCAGAGTCATCGGGTTAAAAAGTGCTGACCACCGTAGCTATAACGCTGCTTGCTATTACCGAACCCCGAACCAAGTTCGGGTGATAAATTGCCGAACTCTGCCCATCCAAACATGAACATGGCGTCTGACTTACAGCACTAGTCTTGGACCAGATACATCCAATTTTTAATATCATAGGATAACATTTGTTTGATAGATTGAAGATAAAGCAAGAGCCAGGTTTTACAGTATCTACATTGGATTGATTTGTATTTGATGAAGAGTTAAAGGTAGAGACCAGTTTTGGAAACACCCTTCCCCCCCCCCCCCTCTCAAAAAATGAAATGGAAGCTCTTATTACCAATCATGTGAAAGAATATGTTTTGACTAATATGTGATCATACAAATTTTGCAGAGAAACCGCCTACTAACTGGTATATTTGGTAAATTATTATATCCATTTGGACCTGATAGATATAATGCACGTGTCGCGTACGTGTGTGTAGTCCCATATACATCTTTCTGTGTACAGTGCTTGTAACTTTACCAAGAATGGGCCAAATTTCTTATCATTTTGATGATTCCAGAACCTTGCAGTACACACCAATACTTATTTGCTAGATGATCAACCTTTTCTAATCGATTCCACAACGTTTCTTTCACAATGTAATCGCATGACAAGAACTCAACTTTATCTTTAACATAGAGCCCAGAAGTTGAACCTGATGACAGTCTTTATGTCCGTGTATGCCATCCATGTAAGGAACAGCTTGAAGCCATTCAGGTAGAAGACATCCAAAGAGTGACAGATGAAGGGGCCATGATGAACATCTACCTACAGCAGCTAGTAGACATCTATACAGAAATCATCAAGATACAAGCAAAGATTGATTCAAGTATTCCTGAGGTAAGAGAGCGTTTTAATCACTGAACTAGTAAAGTCACATAGGCATAAGCCCTAAAGACGACAAGGACTGTGTTCTAGCAAATGTGTCGCCCTGTTATGGCTCTGAGATCTGAAATCTTTTCCAGAACATTCACATGTAGGCTTTACCTGTATTTCTAATGGACCTTTGGACATTTCTTTTCTTCAATAGTTGATCATTTTAATCATTAGTCGTTGTGTAAAATTCTGTGTAATGTCATTAATTATTTGTAAGTGTTCCGTACACTTGACTTACTTGACTTAAGCCGTCCATAGCATCACTGGGATGTATGGTGGCTTCTGTTTCACAACGGCTTGCCACACCTTCCTACATGTATCTTCTGTTAGCCTAGTGGCTTTAGTCAGGGAGTCAAGTTGTCTGTTGTTACAGTCCGCCTTGATGCAGTCTGTCCATCTCTTAGCTGGTCTTCCCCTTGGGCGTTTGCCATGTACATTTCCGTTGAGAAGGATGTGGGGGTATCTTTTTGGATTCATTCTGTTGATGATGGTTTCTTCCATGTTCAGCTGTATTCATATGTGTGTGTGTTCCTTAGCCTGTCAAGTCTGGTCACACCCATGATTCTCTTGAGGCATGCCATCTCAAAAGTTCATCAACCTTCTTTAATGTCCATGTTTCTGCACTATATAACAGAATAGACAACACCAGGACTTTGTGCAGTTCTACATTTGTTATATAATCAAGAGATATGCCTGTATTTCTTAAAAGTAAAAGCTGAAACAATGGATAATTGATATTATTGTATTTTATGTTAAAAATCTGCATTAGGCTACATAAAATTGTGTTTAAAGTAGTACCTAATGACTTGTTCAGTATTCATGCTACAACTATATTTACTTTAATTCTTTAATTACTTAGTGCTACTACAGAGGGTACATGTACATGGGGTTCCATATTACTTTACTGTATAAGAGTTTGATGAAACATGTACTGCCACTAGATATGTCCCTTCTATAGTTTAATCAATTAGGTGCATATATATGGGCAACATATCAGATATATCCGTGAAATTCCATTAATACATACCTATCTGGTAGTAATGATATAACCTCAAGTCTATTTTCATAGACCTTCTTGGTCCATACACATGTATATTTAATAGTGCTGAGCTCTTTGTAATTTATGATTAGTTTCAGAAACTGATTGATGGTCTTGAGATACAAGCAGGTGCACCATCCAGTCTTCCACCCAATAGAAACAACATGCAGCTCCTTGCTAAACATCAGGTAAATACCACTATGTATCATTATGAACTTATGTTGTTGTTCCACCATGTATATGGGTAGTTCCATAAATTAGGGACCCACTTTGAGACATTTTTGGTGTCCCACTTACTTCAGGAACCCACATTTATTTGTGGCTCTAAGTAAATAGTGGAATGAGATTGTAAAGTGATTTCCAAGCATAATATTGCAACCTCATACCAAGAATCACAACAATCACACTCCACTATTTACTCGAGCCACAAATACAAAATGTCACAAAGTGTAGCATGCAATAAAGGAATTACTGTGTACTCATTTGCTATATAATCTGTTTAAAGAATGACCAATATCAATCAGTTCTTGCAAAAACACTTAAATGGGAAGTCTAACCTGATATTAAGTTGGTTTTAATAGAAGCAGAACATTGATAAGAACATATCTTCAAAATCTCTAAAACCCTGAATGCCCCTGTTGCATAATTAGAGCAGAAGGCCAGGCAATATAGGTTGAAATAAATTGTCTATTTATCTGTTAAACTGAGCTTATTTCATTTAATATGCTGAATATGGCACTATTTAGTATTAATGATAATAATCAGGCACGTAGCCACAGGGGGGGGGGGGGGGGGGGTTGGGGGGGGGGGGGGGGGGGCATGTGCCCCCAAATTTTTTTCCAAGATCAGTTGAACTTTTTTAGACCCCTTTTTTTTACCTTGATCAATTAGATGTATGTGCCCCCCCCCCCCCAACATCAAACTCTGGCTACGTTCCTGATAATAATAGGCATTTATATAGCGCCATCTATCAAGACAATTCTATTCCAAGGCGAACAAGAAAAATAGAAAGAATGAGAGAGTTTGGATGAGTGTCATAGTGCCAAGTACAGGTATTATTATAACGATTACTATAATGGTTGCATATTGCCCTTTGATGGAAAGCCTTAATAATTTTGTTTCTCCTTTTTTAGGGAGATCTGTCTGATCACCTATCTGTGTTTGTTATTACCATTGGTCGTTTGAAGAAACTTGAACCACAGAGCAGACTACAAGTCAAACTTGTGAAGAATCTAATGGCTGTGAGTATACCCATTACTCAGTCTAATAATATAGTCAAACCTGCTTTAGTGACCACCGGTCTATGTATAAGGACCACATTTTTTTTTTCCTTGAAAATGGTTTCTCATTGAAACATGTACTAAAGAAACCTGTCTACAAAAATCACCTGTCTACAAAGACAGTCTTTACAGGCAGGTGGTCTTTGTAGACAGGTGGTCACTAAAGCAGGTTGGACTGTACCAACATTTATATTGCGCGTATATCCATCCCACAGGATGTTCAAGGAACTAGAAAGTATTATATACCTCTCTTTAGTACCATCTGATTGGTCAAAATTGGAGTCGTGATTTTAGCCAGGCCCGCCTACCAGTCAATAGTTTTTTAAAAGATGCCTGTTGCCCCTTGAGCTAAACAGCAATGCCTATCATAGCAGTCAATATATCTATAGTACTATTCCCCTGGCTTTAGCCCAGCTGCCCTAAGGCACTCAAAGCTTTCAAGGAATATATAGCTGTACCAGGTAGATAAATATCAGAGTGACTTGAGCTATAAGGCTCATTGTGCTGCCTTACTAAAACCCCTGTAGCTAAAGAAACCATGTGACATGTACATCACATTATTTACATGGGAGTGTAGTAATAATGTTCTTTGCATCTGACTTGACTTAGTCACTTGATATTTACTAGAAATGATTAAAGGGACAGTTGAGTTCTTGTTTAAGACTGTAAATGCTTTTCAAAGTGCATGGTAATTGCTCTTATTCATATTTAAGACATTTCTAGTGCCCTTTTAGGACCTAAAATTGCTATTTTAGACCAGAAGATGTGTGAAATTAGATTAAATATGATCATACCAATTCAGCTCCACTTTCAAAAAAAGGCGGTGACCGTTAATTTAATAATTATAACAATACACAGGCCGCCTGGTTGTGCGTATTATAACCAACAGGAAAAAGCTAACATTTTCATTGGCTGGAATAAAACGTTTCAGGCGCTATCTCAATTTTTCAACGGTTGCTTCAAAATTATTGAATATTTGTGGGCGGTTTCCCGGCAAAATTTGTATCATCACATATTAGTCAAAACATATTCTTTCACATGATTGGTAATAAGACCTTCAATTTCATTTTTTGAGAGGGGGGCGTTTCCAAAACTGGTCTTTACCTTTAATCCCTTGATAAAGTCATTGTGATGTCTGAATCAAGAGAGGTATCTCATGTTTGTTCCTATCATTTTACCAAGATTGAAAACATCTCTTGTTACGATCATACTAACATATACACGTACTACACCATTTATTGATGGGGAATTGGAGGCTCTATTTAAATCAGTGTTTTTAGCATAAATACCCTATATAAAGTAGAACTCCTAAATTGACAGTGTAATAAATCGTAAAAATCATGTTTTCGGTGGTTCTTACATAATTATGAAAATCTTCTAATTGATAGTCTGTTGCGTAATTAGCTGTTAATAATGACCATAATTATATGAATTCATAAACTGTCCTCATAAAGCTTAATACATCAACGATGATTATATTGAATAGCCCGTTAAAAGCAGTGGAGAGATATTTTTAATCATCTACCGGTAATCAGAAAGTACTTTTAACAATTTTGGATGGCGTAAAAATCACTTCTGTGAAATGACAAGATTTTTCTGTCCTGAAATTGTTTGCTGAACTGTTTTGCATGTTTTATATTATTGTACTCTGTTTCTTGTATTATTGTAATGCTGGTGGGAAGCATATTTCCACATTGTGGATGAATGAATCAATATCAATATCAATATCAAGTCATGAACCTTCATGAATTGTATTTGATCGGTCAATGTTTTTCTAATATCATCACTCAATTTCTCTTTTTCTATCCCCTAATATCCACACCAAGTGTAAATTCAGCTATTATAATGAGACTAGCAGTTTGCTTTGGCAGCTAAAGAGACATTGCACAGAAATAACAACCAATTAATCATTCACATGCTGCTAATTTGTATACACTTATAATCTTTTTATTTTTCCAGATTTTTACTTCTCATTTTTTATTTAAGCAAGAAATCTATTATTTATCCTTATCAGTTATTTAGTTATCTCATGTAATTTCTTTGACACAATCATGTAAAAATACATAAAATTAGTTTTTGGACATTTGAAGGTGCATACATGTAAATAAATATATAAATACATACAAAATAGTTTTTAACATAACATTTAACAATCATCAATCATCACAATTTTAATTATGTTGCATTAAAAGAATAAGATTATACTGAGGGAGGAAGTGCATTTAAAAAGCTTGTTTTGACTGGAGCTCATCCATCTAGGTACGTCCACGCCAGAACATCAACACACATACACACGCACTCATGAATACAAATGACACACCCCTACACCAGTGAAAAAATACACGGGGGCTCGGGGCGAATTAGCCCCCGAAATGCTAAAAAGAGCCCCCAAAAATTTGCATAGAGTTCAATGCAAAACAAATTAAAGAGTGTTATTTACATGCAAGCAAGTTTGAAAAGTAGCCCGAAAGTATTTTTTTTTCCTGCCCTACATACCTCTTACCAGTGACACATATCATTTTGTGGTGTTTTCACGTATAAATGCCTGTTTTATGATTTATTTATATTTTGCATTGCTTTATTGCTTTGGTTCTACCAGTGTAAATTCAGCTTCTGTCAAGAGACAAGCAATCTTTATAAACAGCTCAGGAGACAGCTTGGTGAGATAACTCCTCCAGAGATTCTACAAGAAATACAGACCATAGTAGATGCCAAGGTAAGCAAAGTCTAATCATCATCTCAACTAAAGTACGTTAAAGGGACTTTTTAAACATTGTTCAGATGAGAGAAAATGGTGCTAAGATAGTGACTTCAATGCTAGATGTACAATTAAAGATAATCTGAAAGTTTGAGTGAAAACAGACCTTATTAATCATGAAGGTTGGGGAGAAACTGATCTGATTGATTCCTTAATTTTCCCAACTATATTATTACAATTTAACTACATTTTTAGGTGAATGCAAATCGCCACAAAGCAATGAATTGGCTATATATATATATATATACCATTCGAGACATTTAAGGGTTGAAAGATTTTTTAAAGCCTGTCTTATGTCTTTTTTTCATGGAAAAATGGTTGGGAAAATTCAAAAATGGTTGGGAGAATTTAATGTTTAAAAAGGGGACGTTGCACAGTGACGCCTTCAAAGAAAACCATAGATATCTTTGTGGGTTGAGAAATATTCAGGATTTGTTGCATACTAGAGGGTTAGTACAGTAGGAGTAATATAATAAGTAACATTTCATACAAAAATTTAAAAGTTTTTTCATCAACCTTCAAAAATATTACTGGGTCACTTAAAGTCTATTTAATTACTTTGCTGTTTGATCAATTTAGTTTGAATTGATTCATTCTGATTTATTTTAGTCTTATTATTTGTATGAAAATTAGCTAAGACAATTTGATTCAAATAATTCAAATTTCAACTTCTTATGATATACTGAATTCTTATCTGAATGTAATTGTGCAATCTACATGTACATGTACCTCTGTTGATGTGAAATTTATGAACATCAACTTTCACTCGCTTTCCCTTTTTTTTTCCTCTCAGGCCATCAACTCAGCTTGTTTATCCCTCAATCAGCTGGCCTTTGAATGTCTTCATCTCTGTCTCAAACATCATCTAGATCAGTCCTTACCACTCAGCATCAAACAATCAGCCGAGGTATGTACACCTCTATAGACCTGGCTTCATCAGCTCAAGATTGCCAAATATTAACCCGCTTTTTTAACTATCCCGATCGCAAACTATCCAGCTAATTTGCGTCTTCATCAGCCCAAAGTTGCAATTAGCGGGATATATTTTGGTCGAGATAATCATCCCAAGATATCTTTGGCAAGTTTGCAAAATATCCCGCTATTTGTGCGGTGCGTCTTAACCAGCCCGAAGCCTCGCACTATGCAGGAACGCTGAGCAAAATATCTCAAGAGTTTCAAGGTCGAGTCTCGAGCTGATGAAGACGCGATTTGTAACTTCAGGCTTATTTCCCAAATCAGAAATAGGGGCAGGATATTTGGCAACATCGAGCTGATGAAGACATACCTCTATGTAAATTTGAATCCCTCAAGATTGCTTCTAACTTCATGATATTAATGCACAGTGGTGATAAGATTCAAAGGGATGTAATAAATCGAACTGAGGTTTTTTGTTTATTTGTGTGTACAACTATGAAGGAAGTAACAAGCCCTTGAACAAATTGTCCTCGAACATGGTGTTTTTGAGAAATCATGCGTTAATTATCAGTTTTAGGATTTTGCTGTCAAAGTACACAGTAGTTTCACATGCTTAATTATGAATATCCTATATCCTTAGGTACAGCCAGGAGTAAACAGCTTTTGACATTAGTTTGCGAAAGTAAATGATTATTTTTTAAGAAGAATAATGTTGTGGATATGGAAAAATCCTGATAGTTGAATGAGGATAGAGTGCAAATCAGCTTCATTAATAATAATAATAATAATATTCTGTGTTTATATAGCGCTCAATACATCGATCCAACGGTGTGCCTAAGCGCTTTACAGATATATATTATTACCCCGGTCATCGGATTCAGGCTTACCTGCACACAATGTATGCACATTTTCCATTCCCTGGGGAGCATTCCAGCCAGTCGCCATTTTACAAGCGCACACTTGCTCATCCAACCACATGAACTTTCGCATCCTACCTGGTACCCATTTCATGTATTTGCTGTTGTTTGATAGATATGCGAATCGGACCTGAAGAAGAAGATGGAATCATCGGGAGAGGATTGGGAGGAGCATAGAGATCAGATCAGTGCTTTCATCAAGATACAAATCAAGGTGAGTAAACACTTCATGTGTATGATTCTTACTCACTATAACTCATCAAGTTCAGTTTAAAGCCCCACTGCACTACTTGTAGCTACTTGCTCCCTCTATATAGAAAACAGTGCCTAAGCGGTGCCCGTTGGTCCCCCATGATCCTCTTTTTCTTATGTTAATTGAGAGCTGAGATGATGAGATAACCAACTGTCAGTGACCATGTGTGTGGAAGGATTCTTACTCACTATAACTCATCAATCTCAGTTTAACTCTCTCTCTCTCTCTTTGTTTTCTCTCATAGTACTTGATGCAGTCCTTATTATTAGGCGTACCAACAAATCTTAAAATGTATGGTCGGCTTTTTAATAAAGTTTTTTTTGTTAATGTATTTGTTTGTTTAAATGAGATATAAATGCAGAAGATCATCAAATTATTCCCGAATTCTCACTAGTCTTCTGCCCTAGTTTAGAAATCATGCTAGCGTAAACGAGTAGACCCGGACGTTTATGTGTATACCATGCAATGCACCAGCTAGAAACCAGCAAGTTTTGGGCGACTTTCCCGGTTTTGTGCGACGGTCGCTGTTTTGAGGGGGGAAAAAAGGAAATCTGACCTACCGACCTAGGTTCTTGCACCTAAAGGGCAATACAACATCTTTTTTTGTTAGGCCTTACAGATTCATTTTATCTCAGCCATGTGAAGGTTTAAGATTGATAATCATCTTTATCCACTTTTCACCACAGTGTATGTGGATAGATCTGCCTCCAAAACATATCTTTATTTTATATAATCCTTTAATCATGTTCCTTTTACAACCAGTTAAAGGTACTATGTCCCATTTGCAGGCCAAAAAAATGAAAAGGTTAATTTCCAACGGCATTTGAAAGATAAAACTAATTTAAAACTTCCCTAAAAAAGGTGGGGCTTGAAAATGTCTTCAAGTGGGAAAATAACGACTATTAGTTGTCAAATCGACTTAGGAGCTATAGAGCCAATAAGTTAACGTCTGATTTTTAGACCATTGTACCGAATGGTCGCACGCTTTATGCTGCGCAAAGATTCAATCAATTTAATATTGGCCATTACAAGAAGTGGGTTTTTGATGTAGACAAATGCTTGTACCCTTTAAAACTCAGTTTATGTATGTTATTACCAAAGAAGAAGAAAAGCCAGTCAGTACTCAATAGTGTCTGACAGCGAAGTCTAGCAAGTAAACAGATTTCCTTGCATAATTTGAATATTAGGACACTGCTAACATTTAAATTTCACAGATAGGACA
The DNA here is from genome assembly GCA_035222895.1 of Strongylocentrotus droebachiensis. Lineage (NCBI taxonomy): Eukaryota > Metazoa > Echinodermata > Echinoidea > Camarodonta > Strongylocentrotidae > Strongylocentrotus > Strongylocentrotus droebachiensis. The sequence goes on along the minus strand of JAVYIG010011222.1, from coordinate 34,239 downwards.
TACATGACATATTCTTAATTCCTGCAAAGTTCTACATAATTTGATGTTGGCTGCAAAAGGGACATAGTATCTTTAAGAATGGATTATAACTGGCTTTAATTTTCTGACATTTCTCTCTCCATTCCTCATTCATGTATATTGTTATATCTACCTGCAGGGTGATGAGGAAAATCACATCAAGCCCCGCCTTTATATCCGTCCCTCTCGTCGTAGAACAAAGAGAGATGGTGTGGTTTATGTGGAGGGGTTCATTAACCGAAGAACATCGGAAGTCCTGGAGAAGATTCTAGCTCAGTTGGTGAGCAGAACGGCCGATCGGAGCTTTAAATCTACAAAGACCTTCCTGGAAGAGCTCAGGGATAGTTTTATGGAAGATAAGGAGGATGACAAGAATGGTTGGACACTGCTGTAGTAAGCAATGAATAATCATGAAGGGATTGTTTGCTGGAATATTATGAGAATGAGCCTAAGACAAGTACTGTCAAACCTGCTTTGGTGATCACCTGTCTAAAAAGACCTCATTTTTTGTTTCCCTTGAAAATGGTTTCTCTTTGAAACCTGTACTAAAGACCACCTGCCTATAAAGACCAATTTTCTAGTCTCATTTGGGTTGTCTTTATAGACAGGTTTCACTGTATTAGGTTTTTGTTTCACTAGGCAATCATATCCATTGATCTTTTTTTGTGTGGTTACAATTCATTTCTGAATGTGTATACCATTTGGCTAAGCTCCATATACTCACTGATAAGTGATATACAGTCAAACCTGCTTTAGTGACCACCTGTCTACAAAGACCAAATTCTTGATTTCCCTAGAAATGGTTTCTCATTGAAACATGTACATGTACTAAAGGAACCTGTCTACAAAGGCCACTTTTGTGTTTCCCTTGGGTGATCGCTATAGACATGTTTGACTGTATTACTACTGGGTTTCATTTCATGCATTAAACATGTGTGCAGCACATTTATTTGAATGACTCAAAATACCTCTGTTATATACACATGCACATTAAACTTAATACACAATGTACTTAACTTGGTTGTACTTAATGTTATTTAAAATTGAGATTCTAATCATGTACCATTCCAGATTTGCACTCGTGGCAGTGGACCAGAAAGTTGTAGGGTACAACTTACACTAAAATTATTTATACAACGCCTACTAAGATTATTGCAACCTCATTGGTCAATTCTTGATCACATGACATGCGCTTAAAGTACCATTGAGCGGCATCATTCTCCAGCCGCGCAATTCCGTTTGATCCTTTCGCACCATTGCACTCTGACGTCACTAACGATGTACAAAGTATATTGTGAGCTAAGTGACGTCAGAGTGCAATGGTGCGCGTCAAAATAAACATAAATCTTTGTACGCGCGGCGCATGGTACGCGCATGATTTGCTGCCTGCTTAATAGTGCGCGCTCACTATCGGCAATTTTATCAATGGAAAACAAACAAAAAATCGCTGAGATTTAGGCCTAGGAAAACTGTTTTGAGCCCGTTAACGTCCGAGGTGTTGTATAAAATAAATAGTGAATGGTCTTTATTCGTGCAATGGAACAATCTTTTGCATTCGGTGAAAGATGAGAAGCTCCATTCAACTCGGCTGCGCCTCGTTGAATATAGCGTCTCTTATCTTTCACGTTGTGCAAAATCTTGTACCATTGCGCTCATGGCCATTCACTATTTGTATAATATTACTATCGGGTCGCATTTCATTTCATGCGTGAAATACACATGTACAGTACATTTATTTGATTGACTCAAATTATTTCTTTATGCACATGCACATTAAACTTGATATACATTGTACTTAATGTTATTTAAATTTAACGATTTCAATCATGTCCAATTCCAGATTTGCACTATAAATGGCAGTAGATCAGAAAGTTGCAGGGCTGCAACCTATAACATGTTTTAGCTGTAGTGAAATAATACACAATCTGTGTAATATGTGATTTTGGTTAAAGAAGAATTTAAAGAGACAGACAAAGTAGTGCTTTCTTGATAAGATGGCTAAAAATAATAAATGCAGGTTTGTTGAAAGATCACCCCAAAAAATAAGGCCTATCTTCTTTGGGTGGTATTCTCGAAAGCGGCCTAAGTTAAATCAGTGGCCTAAACCTGGTTTAAACCATGGACTATCTTTTTTGCTATTCTCGAAGGTGGCCTAAAGATAAGCCAGGCTTAAATACGTCATAGTTCGGCCTAACTTTAGGCGGCTCAGAGGGCAGGTTTAAATACGTCATAGTTCGGCCTAACTTCGCGTGACGTCACTTTTTAGTTAAATCGACTGTCCGCGGAGAGTGAACGGTAAGTTTTGCATTTGAATTTCTATATTTGATAACAATTTACACTCTTTTGTATGGATAAGCGCTCATGAAAGTTACACCAGCTAATAAAGTATTTTTTTTACTTTCATGTTGCTGTACTGGTGATAATCTAAAATGCTTTTAACTGAATAAATTTGGAGGAAACTTGGTAAATGTTCACAGTGTTCGCAAAGCAGTCCCATACGTGCAAATAATTGTCGGTTAACATTTTCGTTTCCTGAGATTGAGCAATTTCTTACCGGGTAATTCTTTTTCTTGGCACTATTGTCCTTTCGTACGCATATACCACCTTAACACCACCTTAAAACTATCATTGCTAGACGTAGAAACTATTTTTATAGTGGATTTTCGAGACGATGTTGCCTAAAAGTGGACTATAGCAGTCTCTTTCGTTCGTTAGCCTCTGATTTGGGTAGTGTCGGCTGTTGTAATTTGGGTTGGAAAGTAGGCTAATAACTATTAAGTTAAAATAAATGTAAGTATAGAGACAAACAAAATGGAGCCTGCAGAAACACGTGTGGTTGCTTTGGTAGTTTAATCCAGACTCAATATCCATGTGCTTTTACATGTATAATGTAGTGAACAGAAGACCCTTGCATACACTTGCATTGTGTGTATGCATCTAATATGAATAACAATGAACTGTGCCTTAATAACAGCTGCAGTGCATTTCTAATTGGCATGTTAATTTCAATTGCATGTTAGTTTCAATGAACCTGTTTCTAAACATAACATCGGCTCCTCTCTTTCAGCCGACCCTACCCAAATCAGAGGCTAACAAATGAAAGAGACAGAAATTTCGGTCTGGTATCACCTCTGCCTGAGCTGCAGTGCAGTGCTAGTTGTGGCTGTTGGTGTGATGATTTTCATAACCACCCAGCCCCCCCCCCCCCCCCCCCAAGAAAAAACTTTTTTTTTTTAAAACAATATTAATAAACCTAGATCTAAATTTCATCAGAGTCTAGTCTAGACAGGTCTAATAGAAATTGAAAGGAAATGGACAGAAGCTTCCCTTTTTTGACATACATTTGCTGATAATGTTACTGTAACAGTAGTTTAGTCTAATAATACTATTAGTTAGTAAACTACAGAGAAAGATAAATTGTAATTTCTTATCAAATATCAAAATATTTTTATCATCTTGATTTTCTGCTATTTCAGGTTCTTTTCAATTGATGCATGGGGATGAAAAAAGAAGGCCTCTCCCAAGCTATGGTGTCCCGCCTTGTGAAGTCCATCTCAATAGCCATTGCCAGGAGATGGGAGCAATACATCTCAATTCCTTCAACAAGAGAGGCAATCCTGCAGAGTGCAGACCCAACATGAATGTTATAATTACTGCCATTTCCCTGGCGTTAATATGGTGCACCCACATAGGCATCTCCAAGCCAGTTGGCCCAACACCAGTTATTTCCTGAACAGGAAAGATAGATACTCCATTTTTCTTGGAAAGTCTGCTGGTGAGTAAAGCTGTAATTACGCCTAAATTTTGTAAACTAAATCATGTTTATACAATTTTTATTAAAAGATCTCCTGATTTTATGAATCTGCAGATGTGTCTACAGGTACATTATGAAGTGATTTAAAAAAATTTTGTCTGATGAATGTAGGTGCAATCTACACTCAAACTTTTATTCATTTTACATCGGCACGAGCTAATATTTTCAGCTCAATTGCCATGGCTACCAGTCACTCCTGACAGTGACAGCTTGGTCTAGACTTTTGGGAGGAACTATCTCTGAAAATAAGACACAAATAATCAACAGTTGATTAACTTCTTTAAAATTTGGGTCAGAAGAAAATTCAAACCTACCGCTAACAATTCTGGACCATATAAGACTTAGAGACCTACAGACTGCAGTACAGTACAGTGCAGTAAATTTTCATTTTACTTTTTCCCCTTTCACGAAGCTCATTTTGGGAGATAACATAAACAAAGACAATATGTGGTCTAATGTTAGATTGAACTAAAATGGAAAAGATGGGCTCTAACGATTAGGGCCTTGTAAAATCTCCATTCCAGGCTGCGTTTACATCTAGGTTAAGCCAACTGTCGGTTGGTTATCTAAGTAAGATGTAGACCTCTAGACTTGATTTTAGGAAAGGGACTAACTTGGCTATAGACTTTAACTACTGTGCAAGCACATTTATGAGATAGTACTGCAAGAATGTGTATGTTTGTTCTTGATTTTAAAAGAGAAACCGGTACTCATTCTGTAAATCAATGATTACTAGTAACTGAGTGGGGAGGGGGTGCCTAGTCACTGCCTACATGAAAGGCGCCTTAAATTTTGTTTTTTTAAGTTAGAGTAGATCTTTGATATTTTAATGAGGTCTACCGTAAACCTTTTTATTTTTGTTTCAGAATGATGTTTTTCTTCAGTAAAATAAATGAAGGCAAATTCCCTGATAACTGAGACAAATTCAGAGAGAGGAAGGAGAACTACTGAGCTGCTGAATTTCTGACAGGTAGGCTGTAAGAATAAGTTGTTGTTTGTATGCCCAGGTACTTCAAGGATGGCATTTGTTCATTCACATATTTCCATCAATACTTTCATGTAATTGATTATGCACTCCACTTTTACCACAATGTACATGCAAGACCTTTTTAATGTTTAACAGAAATAGGTTTCAATGTGCTTCCTTTCATTCTTTTCTCTTTTCATTAACAGACATACTTGCAAGGACTATGAAGTTTACTTAGCTTCTTCAATGAACCAGACTCCATCTGCTGTAACTGTGACTACATGGGGATCAAAACCTTTGTATTATAATCCTCATAACATGAAGCTATGGTAACAAACAAGCAACCATTGATAAAAAGCTTGATATGTCCTTGTTTGTGTGTGAACCACAAAGCAACCATCACTCATAAGGATGTTTTTATGTACATCAGATGTTCATTGTTTCACTGGAAAAATTGTGATTTTGAATCATTTAAGAAATCATGTTTTATAATGTGTTTATAATATAGTGCAAGTCATGATATAACAGATTCCCTGCAAAAGAAACACGGCTCAAAAGTAGACTATGCTTTGTTTAAAAAAAATGGGAGAAGGTAATGTAACAAATACATAACATTTAATTCTAATAGTTTCAAGTAGCAGATTATGAGGCTATTGGAGCTTAATATTTGATTTTGACCTTCAATTTTATAATCGTATTCATTGTGAATTACAATCTTTTCTGTTTTAAGAAAAATAAATAAATTGAACATAATTGTTGATATGTTATATACAATATTCCTTTCATATCTTTTGATTTTAAGTGTGCATACTGTTGGGTTCATTGAATTATGCATGGAAAAAGTCTTGAAATAGAACAGTGAGAGAACAGAGAGCGAGCGAGAGAGAGAGAGAGATAGAGTAAAAGAGAAAGGGAACCAAATGAGAAAGAACAATTTAATGGTGAGAGAAATAAACAATGATGTAAGATAGTGTGTGTGTGTGAGAGAGAGAGAGAGAGATGGAGATAGGGAGAAAGAGTTGGGGGGGGGGGGTACAGTGCCCCCTTTTTCAAATGCCCCTTTTTATATAGGAAAGTTCCCTTTTAACTTTGTAAGAAGTGCCCCTTTTTCCATAGGAAAAGTGCCCCTTCCCCTTTTTACCTCTGATAAGTGCTCCTTTAATTTTGACACGGGGCCCCTTTTCCTTTGACAAGTTTCCATTTTCCTTTGCAGTAAGTGCCCCTTTTCACTTTTGAGAAGTGCCCCTTCACCTCTGATAATTGCCCTATTTAAATCTGAGAGGTGCCCCTATTAACAAAATTATCGGTGCCCCTTTTCTTTCAACAAATGCACATTTCCTTTATTATAAGTGCCTCTTTTTCATTCTCATAAGTGCCCCTTATAAAATATGTTCAATGCCCCTTTTCAGGTGCGATATGTGACCCTTTTCACCTCTGATAATTTCCCTTTTAACAATGATACAATTCCAGCAAGTGCCCTTTTTGGTGGTGCTGCCCCCCCCCCCCCCCCCCCCCCCCCCCCCCGCTTTGGAAGTCGCTCCGCCGTCCCTGGACGTCATATTGCTCTAGTTGTCGAGGTGGTGCATCCTCTCCACACTGCGCGCATCCATTGTCTTAGCCCATTGTCTTAGTGCATTGTGACGTCATATTGCTCAAGTTGTCGAGGTGATGCATCCTCTCCACACTGCGCGCATCCATTGTCTTAGTGCATTGTGACGTCACAGCTTCGGTACTGAGCATGTGCAGAAACCGTAACCATGGTGAATAATCCATGGACTAAGTTAGGCCAGGTTTAAACCATGGATCAGTTAGGCCACCTTTCGAGAAATGAAAATGACTTAGGTCAGCGGCCTAAGTTAAGCCTGGCCTAACTAAACCACGGTTTAACTTAGGCCAGGTTTAACTTAGGCCGCTTTCGAGAATACCACCCTTTAAGTGTAATACATTGTTGTATCAAGGAGGTTACTATTTGTATGTCAATATGTTTGTAAGAAAATAATGATATGACAAATCAAAGTATGAGCTGTACTCAGGTTACAGGGAAGTAGTGAATATTGTCTCATTGTGTCTCATTGTATGAAATACAACAGATCAAAAACACTATGTACCTCTACATGTATTGATCCTTTTGTTTTTCTTCTAAAATCAGTGTTTGGAATGGCATTCCAGCAAAATGCAAATTATGGAATTTTGAAGAGGAAATGATCGCGAGATAATATATCAATACAGACAACTTCCATTGGTTGGGAAACTTGGGGTAATCAAAAAGCTTCTACCAATCTTAAATTTTAGTAGACAAGCTTTCGTCCACTCCTATATCGACTTTCTCAAGCCAATCAAGTGATTAATTCCCAGTTTCTTGCTGTCTGCTGCCTTGAGATCGTTGGAGCGAAGATGGGTGACAATGAACAGCCAGAGTCCCTATTCGGTGAGGGATTCATCCTTTTTAACCTTATGGACTAGTTCACATTTCTTGACGAGAAGTGTGTCTTAAACTCAATAATATGGGCATCATCCCATTCAATGTTGTGTTCAGTACTTGGGTCTTGTTCTGCTACTGCTGAATGAGATGAATTGCTCAATCCAGTGAGGGCTCTTGTAACATACTTAGATCCTTCAGTGTTCTTCCTGTTTCTCCAACATAGGAATTGTCACAATCAATGCATATTGTCTTGTAGACAATGCCTGTCTTTTCTTCTCTTGGATGAACAAATCTGCTTCTCAGAGTGTTTGGGCTTCTAAAGGCACTGATGCCCTTATTCATTTTACTAATACCCGTATTATTGAGTTTGAAACACACTTCTGGTCAAGAAATGCGAAAGAATCCATCTGGATAAAAGGTAAAGACCAGTTTTGGAAACGCCCCCCCCCCCCCCACCCCCTTTCCAAAAATGAAATGGAAGCTCTTACTACCAATCATGTGAAAGAATATGTTTTGACTAATATATGACCATACAAATTTTGCTGAGAAACCGCCTACTAATTGATATATTTGGTTAGATATTATATCTATTTGGACCTGATAGATATCGTGCATGTGTTGCATAGTCCCATATACATCTTTCTGTGTACAGTGCTTGTAGCTTTACCAAGACTGGGCCAAATTACTTATCATTTTGTGATTCAAGAACCTTAATTGCAGTACACACCAATACTTATATGCTAGATGATCAACCTTTTCTAATCGATTCCACACCGTTTCTTTTACAACGCAATCTGGTCTGTATCTTTAAACTACCTGTTAATGTATTGTTGGCACTTGGCAATCAGGTACAATTTCCCATGAAGTTGTGTGAAGATGTCTAACCTTGTTATTTTACACCACAGTTTATATTATAGCATTGCAAAATTTAAGTTTAATTGTATTAAGCCAAATGTTTGTACATGTATGGACATGTATGTGTATTAGTACCCTTACTTGATACTGAAACTAGAAAGCAATTTGCTTTTCTATGAATAGAGTAAAATGACTATTATAAGTACATATAGCGTTTCAATGCTGTATGAATCAGTACTTTTATAAAGATTATCACTGAAATACCTTACTTAATTTTTGGATTGAATTCCTTTTTTTATTATACTGATGCATTCCATGTTAGAATTTTTTACTCAAATATGTGATTTTTTATGAAAGCCTACCATCATGTGAGTTACTTAAGATGCAAGGAGAAGAGTAATTCTGTATCAGTCTTTCATATTTCAACATGTACACAACTCCAATTAAAGAATGTGATCACCAATATTGTACTTACTGTTTGTGCATTAAATAATTGTTCATGTCAAGAGGCAAAGATGGAAGAAGAGCCTCATTAAGGCGTGAACAAAATGATGTTGTATTGCCCTTTGCGACCAACCCAACAATGTTGAAATCTACTGTCGGCTTTTTAAAAAGCTTTTTAGTTTGTACCGTTTTTAGAGAAAAAAACAATTTAAAAAACATGTATCAAAGCATTCAAAACTGAGAAATATCAGCCCAAAGAGGAAGAAGGAAAAATTAAAGATTTCTGACCCAAGGGCAATACAACATCTTTTTGTTTTATAGGCCTAATGCAGAAGCAAACAGAAGCTTCACTGACAAGCATTGGATCAGACCACAGAATTGTATCAGTATAGATTCAGCTCAGCTAAGAAATAAGCAACAGATAGATAATGATGTATTTATATACGGTAGCGTGTTTTTCATATGTTCACTACACAAATATATTAACAGAAGAGGTGGGTTTTGAGATATTTTTTTAAGGTATTGAGAGATTGCTGGTTGCTAAGAAATCTGGGTAGGTTTATTCCAGTTTGGGAGCAGCAGTTGTGAAGGCTTTGTCACCAAGTGTGGGTAGCATCTTGGGAGATTGGTGGTTCAGTGTGATGCATTGAGAGGAGTGCAGGGAGTAGTGGGATGGTTGCCTGATAGTTACATGTAGTATCTTGGGAGATGGGTGGTTCAGCGTGATGCATTGAGATCGAGGAGCGAAGGGAGTAGCGGGATGGTTGCCTGATAGTTACATGTAGCATCTTGGGAGATGGGTGGTTCAGTGTGATGCATTGAGAGGAGTGAAGGGAGTAGTGGGACGGTTGCCTGATAGTTACATGTAGTATCTTGGGAGATGGGTGGTTCAGTGTGATGCATTGAGAGGAGCGAAGGAGTAGGGGATGGTTGCCTGATAGTTACATGTAGCATCTTGGGAGATGGATGGTCCAGTGTGATGCATTGAGAGGAGCGGGAGGAGGAGCGGGATGGTTGCCTGATAGTTACATGTAGCATCTTGGGAGATGGGTGGTTCAGTGTGATGCATTGAGAGGAGCGAAGGGAGTAGTGGGATGGTTGCCTGATAGTTACATGTAGCATCCAGGGAGATGGATGGTTCAGTGTGATGCATTGAGAGGAGCGAAGGGAGTAGTGGGATGGTTGCCTGATAGTTACATGTAGCATCTTGGGAGATGGGTGGTTCAGTGTGATGCATTGAGAGGAGCGAAGGAGTAGTGGGATGGTTGCCTGATAGGTAGGGAAGAGCCAGACTATGGATGCATTTAATTTTAAAAATTCTTCAATTTATTAATAATAGATTCTTAATGAGTGCTTTTACAGAATACTGATTAGAGCGCTGATACAACGAATCTCACAGTGGCAATATGAACTTGACTTAATTACGTAAGGGAAGGGTTTCGTTTTGAGCTTCTTATTTTCAGTTTATTCTGTGTTACATAGAATGAGGTGTTGTGGATGAGCACTCCTGGGGGGCGTTTCACAAAACTTGTCATCAGTGACAAATGACAGTTTTTGTTATAAGCTACTGAAATCCTTGCTTCTGATTGGTTATCAACAGATTTATCACTGACTTTTGTCATTTGTCATTGAAAAAAGGCTTTGTGAAACGCCCCCCAGACGGCCGATCCTGCGTATGAGAATGAGCATTCGGCTGCCTTGTTGTTTGTGCGTGGATTTGAAGTGATGGTTTAACGTTCTGTGAACGGAAATGACACTTGGAAACTGTAGGGGTGCAGGTGATCAGTACGTCAGAGGTCAATAAACACATAGGGGAAGACAAAAATCAGAAATATATTGAAATCACTTTCTCATGTTTATTATGTACCAATATTGGTCACATTATGTCAAAAGAAGTCAATGGTAAAGCAAAAGATATACCTGATAAATGGGCACATGTTCATGACAAAAATAATAACAACAAAAAAGCTACAGCGAAAGGGCACAAAATGACAAAACAAACTTTAAATACAGTGAGCATACATATGTTTGCTCAATTCAAATCTATACTTGAACAAAATAATGTTTCAACCTCGAAGAATACATGTCAATGGTATAACCTATAAAGTGAAAATGATGCAAATAACATTATATATTATTTATTATTCATATAATTTAAAATACAATTGCACTTTCTTTCAATTTATATTGGGATGCTGGAGTGACACAAAGATGGTCAATGTTAAGTGCATGATACAAAATGCACTTGAGAGCATCAAAATGGTGGCACAAACAAGCCATAGGTTCCAAATTGAAAAAACGCTTCTACGCATACATTTCTTTTGCCAGATTTCATAAGTGTAATAATGTTTAAAGGTAAATAATCAACCATATCTAAACATATCTGGATACCGCTATAATATTGCATGAACTTTTACAAACATAGATATAAAGCATTTTACTATTCTAAGGTAATGTTAATTTGTCAACGGTCCATATTAGAGGTAGAACACAATCATAATAGCAACCATTTCTTAATAGATCTTATTACTGTATGTAGCAAAGCAACTCTCTACCCAGAGTTTGATCAGAGGTGATTAATATTTGTCCAACCTTTAATGCAACATGGGAGCCATGTATATTTCTACATAAAAGTAGGTGGTTATGATGTGATAACGATGATGATGGTAACAAAAACAACAAAAATAATTATAATGAAATTAGTAAAGACAATAATAAAAGAGTAAATAGGATTATATTTGTAACTGTACAAGTTTAGGGGATACTACTATGTACTTGTTTGAAGATTATAATGAAGTACTGTCATACGTGCCATTGTGTTTACTGTCATGATGTAATATTAAGTTTGTTTGGTAGGACAATGTAGGACATCATTGTTTATTCCATAGAGTTATTAAGTACGCAGCTCTCTCTAACCACCACTGCAAATTTTGGCTTGTACCTTTAACTTTAAAAATATAACTAAGATCCCATTGTCTAAATGAAAAGTAAAGGGTACAATTCTTGTAGCACAAACTCAACTCAAACATATAAACATTTGGAAGAAAATCAAGTAGAAACAAGCAAGACACTGACTGTGAAAAGAACATATGACATCATTAATTAAAGATAGAAAATATTACATTAAATTGCATGATGACATTATGAGGTCTACCATTGCGCCTTAAATCTTTGAACGAAAATGCAATTGCCATTCATGAGTTATTTGTTCCACAACAAATGTACAGAAAGAAATTAAAAAATCTGATGATACAAATGTATGTACAATAGTACATACCACCAAATAATCTCCCAAATAAAATTTGTATTAACATTGTTTTTCATATTTTACGATGTACATGTACATGTATGCAGCTAATTTTTCTAGATTTGGCATAAACACGAAACAAAAAAGAATGTAACAGCTCATGACACATAACCAATGAATGTATTAGCTCTTTCCGAACAATTTGCTTCAAATAACATAACTGTAGGTATAAAAATCATTGTATTCATATACAGTTATAATAATAATAAAAAATTGTCAATTATATAGCGCATACCGGTAATCAATTAAAGCTGCTCTATGCGCTTTCCAAACAGCTCTCCAAGATTACTTAACTACAATACAAAAAAATCCTTGACATCTTCACAATATTTCATACTGTTCAATTTCTGTCACCGTCTATATTCATGATTAATACAAAGAAATGCTATATTTGTAATAAACATTCAAAATTAAATTATCTAGTCCTATCTGAGGAATTAAAGATAATCATACCTTACCTACGAGGTTAAAGGTGAATTGAATGAATCTATGGTATTCTATCCAAGCTACAGGAATATATTCATATGCAAAAATATTGTTTATCTTAGCTAATGAAGATATGGTAAGAACAATTACACACAAAAAACAAACATTTTAAAGCCTTATATTTTGTAGCAGGGTAAACAGACACTATGAACATGACGGACAAAGAAAGCAGACAAAATACACAGTTCCTCATTCTACCCTCAACAATTGCTGTGGTAAACAAAGGAACATCCCTTCACTGCTATAACTGTATGTAAAAATGTGTAGAACAGGTGAATATGCATGTGACACCTGTTCTACATATTTTTACATAATAGCAGTGAAGGGATGTCCTTTGTCTACCTGAGGAACTGTATATTTTGTACTCTTTCTTTGTCCGTCATATTCATAGTGAGAAATTGATTGCTCTGTTTAAAATGAGAAAGAAAACATACCATACATGAAATAACAGAAAAGGTGCTGAAACAGAACATTATAATGAAAATTCACATTAAGTACCTGAATGGAAGAATGGTTTCCAGGTTTGGCTTCATAAACTTGCTAGGCCTACATCAAGATGTTTGTCAATACAAAAACAAAAGTTTTACCTACCTAGTAGTCACTTCAAATCATAACATTTTATTTTACAAGTACAGTCAAACCTGCTTTAGTGACCACCTGTCTACAAAGACCACCTTTCTACCAAGGCCACATTTGTTGTTTCCCTTGAAAATGGTTTCCCATTGAATCATGTACTAGAGGAACCTGTCTACAAAGGCCACTTTTTATGTTTCCCTTGGTTTGTCGCTATAGACAGGTTTGACTGTTTGTCTATCTGCTATATATCTACCTGTGAATAGTTGTAAACTTTACAAGGATCTTAATATTTGTAATGTAATATATTACCAATCTGCAGGACAAAAAATATATAATTAGCCATCTATTCATAAATACAAGTTATTATAAAATAGTGATACACATTTATAGATCCAATTTGATATCAAAAACTTTCTCTGCAACAAAGTAAAAGCCTTGCTCAACATGAAGGTATTAAGAGGAAAGAATTTTCTGAAAAATAACTTGGAATGCAAGACAAGTACACCTTTATACAGTAGGCTTACAGGTGCACCATGTGAGAGAGAGGGAGGATTGAGGAGTCCTGAAAAGGAATCTCGGTAATCTTTCTTGAGGGTGTGTAGTCCTGAAAAGGACTGTTGGTATAGTATTGAAAAAGACTGTTGGTTATCTTTTTTAGCTGATAGTTCTAAGGAGAACTATAGCGCTTGGAGAGGATGAGTAGCGGGAGTGGCTCGACGTTTCGAACAGGTCGACTATCCGTCGTCAGGACTCCTCAATCCTCCCTCTCTCTCACACGGTGCACCCGCAAGCCTACTGTATATCTCCATCACCATGCAAGCCGACACTTACAAGCAGCATCCAAGTACATGTACACCTTTTGATAATACATGATCTTCACATAATTGTACACAGCCATCATTCAAGATAGGACAGATGGTGGTACTCGTACGCAAGTGGCCTCTTTGTTCTGTTACAATGTGGAATGAGAAACTTGTTGAGGGGCAAAAAAAGCTACAATCTTTCGAGACGTGGTCTTCCCATTCATTTAAATTCATAACAAATTATGTTTTTAATTTTTTTAATGATAACCCCGATATGAAGTTATATTCAGGTACTGACTTGTAGAGTGTATAATATATTTTCTAGGATTTCTTAAAAATATTCCTCCGTTCCTTGTGGTCCAAACTGTATATTACGCTCCCAGTATCTGTTATATCACATACACTATAGACGCGATTAGACTTTGTTGTACAAAATGAAGGGTAATCGCGATCTCATGCCTTTTTTAATGAGCCATCCAGCTTTTGTGTCAATTGTGCATGGCTTAGGCAATGCAAACAATGGGTTAGCGCTATTGTTACACCATGACACTCCTATCATCATTACCCCTGATATAATAATAATAATGATTTTCAACTTTTATATAGCGCCCAATACACCGATACAACGATGTGTCTAAGCACTTTACAGATATATTATTACCCCGGTCATCTGATTCAGGCTTACCCGCACACAATGTATACACATTCTCCACTCCCTGGGGAGCATTCCATAGTGGCCAATTATGTAGTGCTCCGGTCATCTGATTCAGGCGTACCCGCACACAATGTATACACATTCTCCACTCCCTGGGGAGCATTCCATAGGGGCCAATTATGTAGTGCTCCGGTCATCTGATTCAGGCTTACCCGCACACAATGTATACATGTATACACATTCTCCACTCCCTGGGGAGCATTCCATAGGGGCCAATTATGTAGTGCTCTGGTACATTGGGTATCACCTGGGTAGAGAGTGGCAAACATTGATTTTTACAGTCTTGTCAAAACATGTTAGTTCTGGATTGGGATTCAAACCATCAACCTTTTGATGGAAAGTAACAAGTGGATATAAAGCAACTATTAAAGAGAAGGTTGAGTTCTGGTCAAGCGATTGCATTGTGAAAGAAACGTTGTGGAATTGATCAGAAAAGATTGATCATCTAGCAAATCAGTATTTATGTGTATTGCAAGGTTCTGGAATCATCAAAATGCTAAGAAATTTGGCTCAGTCTTGGTAAAGTTACAAGCACTGTACACAGAAAGATGTATATGGGACATGTGGCGTAAAAATCTGTCTTGATTTTATGCTATTACATGCCATATTTAGAATATTGAAGAGCCATTCTTTTCAGGGAACATTTTTAATCTGATGTTCTTTCACACTTGCATAATAACAATGATAACGCTCACAAATTATTTTGTACGTCTTCTCAGAACTCGACCTTTACTTTAAACTATACTTGCAATTAATTCTTAAATCATATTTATACTATAAATTAAACATTAAGTCTCAATTTGAAGCTACATGGCATAGGGCGAAATGCACCCTGTAAATACACAATACATTTTCAGCCTAAAAATATAGTACCTATTAAACTAGAAAAAATATTACATTAACAGATTGCAAAGGCATGAATTTTGTTTTACAAGTTACAACAAACTATAAATGAAGTGAAAAGGATAACATTCCCTAATATTTATGAGCACATTTACAGCAAAAGTGATACTCACAGAGCATCACATGAACGACTGCATGGCAAAATCAAACAAGTAATTATCATAAAAATTATATGAAATACACAAATTCCTACTTTATCTAGCTTGGGCATGGATATGATAGATAGGTAATAACTATAAGATGGGCATGTAAACTCTCTTAGAAAATACATTAAATCTTCCCTTTTCATACCATTATAGCAAATAAAATCTCCAGTATCTCTCGTCACAAGCCTCCATTGGGTGTAAGTGAATAATACACCTGTATACGCTAATGAATTAAGATATTTACAGTTCAACTCATACTGATGAAATCAAACTCTCCGTATTGATACTACCGGTACCTTTCTTCACACGATGCTCTGTGTCATCTCTAGATCCTGATAAAAGGGACTTTTAGATTTGCACGTCCACAAAGTGGACTGATACGTGTGACGTCCTTTTATTAAGGACGCTACATCAAAGACCAAACCAGTACATCAACTACTCTGCCAGGACCGAAGCATACAAGAACCGCTTCTATCCTCATACCATTAAGCAATGGAATCAACTACATAGAGGACTGCTACGTGTGACGTCGTTTTAAGGCACTGTGACATCCTTTTATGAAGGACGTCACACGTAGCAGTCCACTATTTCGACGTGCAAATCTAAAAGTCCCTATTGATGAACAACACATCCTTCTTCACTTACATTGGGTTAAGTAGAGGTTAATTGATTTTAAATACATGTATTGATTTAATTTACATCATTGCATAAGGGAAGGATAGACCAAACAAGTTTATCAAAATTCCATGACATGAAACATTAAACATTAAGATAATCATCTATATTGAAATGGTTAGATACTGCCCCACTTTCGCACTTGAAGAGCTCTCAGAACACTGCCGAGATTGGCGATATCACTCAATGGAAACCAATTAGCATTTAAAGGGATTGGGTAACTTTGTCTCAGATTCTGAAACAAAATCCTTGATTTAGCTCATGCTGCAATGATAATTATAAACCTTTAGGTCAGTCAGGAACCCCTCGACTTTTACATGCTGATCGCCTGTCTGGTTATCAAGATAATTATGATTCGAAATCGAAATCAAATTTCGCGTTTTCCTAACGGTTTTTAATGGTAGTCTATTGGGGGAAACGAGTACCGGTATGGTAAAACCGGTCACTCAAAGATTTTTACTTTTTTGAGGCATTTCATGATCATTTTTGACGTGGAATTTTTGTAGGGCTTCAATATTACACCATATCACAGACACACACTGATAACATGTAGGGCCGTGCATCTCAGATTTAACATTGTTAAACGATGCCTTTAAGCAGACGATGTCTAATAACAATGCACACATTTTCAGAGCCTGTTTTGAGGTCTTCCTGAGGTCTTCCTGACGTCATTCTTCACAAGCATCATTGTAACTGTTTGATCTGTTGCCTCCCTTTACATTACAGACATGATTCAAATTGATGAAAAAATGCAGCGATATGAAAAAAAATTGTAGCTTTACTATGACATGTAAGAAAGACGTATACTATGCAGTATTTTATTGGGAACGAACAACATCCATTCTATTGTTCAGTGGGCTTTTCAATTTGAAAGTGGGCTGAATTAAGTGTTTTCTCAATCGATCATTTAACCTTCTCCTGAATATTTTTAGGCACAGGATCATAAATACAGTCAAACCTGCTTTAGTGACCACCTGTCTACAAAGGCCACATTTGTTGTATCCCTTGAAAATGGTTTCTCATTGAATCATGTACTAAAGGAACCTGTCTACAAAGGCCACTTTTTGTGCTTCCCTTGGGTGGTCGCTATAGACAGGTTTGACTGTATTAGCATAAGCAGCATCACTTCCCTTTTAAAATGGTGTGAAACAAATCAGTTTATGTTAGTAGGATGCAGGGTTATTGGCCGAGAAGCAGTTGACCTTCAACCTGAACGATCGTAATCCGCTAGCTTCCTGTTTGTCTAGTCATATCTTATTGGCCATGCTTGTCATTATCAGTCTAGGGTACTTCAATCCTCCTTCATCATGCCGCCAACATGGCCATTACATTCTTCTTCTTGGTCTCTTAATACAAGACTCTTAGCCACATAGGTGTATGCTTTAACATGCAGAGGAAAGAGAAGGTGTTGATGTGTGAAGCCACAAACCCGGTAGAAAGGACCAAAGAAAGGATCGCTAGGGGCGGGGCAAACCATCGCATTCAGATTCACTTCTGTCAACTGAAAGGACAAGAAAAATCACAGTAACGGGTCAATTTTATTTTGTTGAAGATAGGTACATGTAAATACAATTGTACTGCTATTAGTGGGAAAGTAAATTCATGAAGAAGGAAAGCTCATTTCATCAATCTTAACTCTGATTTAATTCACACATGATATAAAATAATGATATTCTTAATGGTAAAATAACTTCACACACTACATGATAAACATTTAATGAATGTTTTTAATCATTTTTTCCTAGAATTTAAATACGGGGTTATCATCTATTCTTTATTTTATTTTCATTTTATCTTATTTTCATGTTTAAATGTATTTTCTATTAAAATTGAAAATGCATTCACATATTTCTTTTAAATGATCAAGGATAATTCTTGAATGGGCAGTTATTTCATGAGGATACCAATTAATTGTTATTATAACTGTTTATATGCTTGTGTATTTATCTATTTTGTTTTTGCTACTGTTATTTGTTTTATTCTTACCAAACAGGGCCTCATGGAAGACCACCAAATTGGTGATATGTGCAACCTGTACAAATATCATAAATAAATAAATCAATAAATGTAATAGACAGCTAGTCTACTTACCAGACCTAAACCTTGGAGGGTGATGAAATGATAATTATGAAGAAAGCCAGCTGTAAACCAACACCATGAAAAGTCCCATATACCCTCAGTCTTATAGACACCTAAAGAGATCAGGACAAATATTACATCAATCAATCTTATTTGTTTTACTTGTTATTATAGCTTAATGCACTTTTCATTTGTAAGACGCACCTCTTGACCCCCGGGAATGGTGCGTCATGGTTGCGTCATGTTCCCCAAAATCGCGACGCACAGTACCTTCATGGCCGCAAAATGTCCGTCACAATACTGACCCTTATGTGCGTCATAGTAAGTCACTTTACCACGTTGCGTCATGGTGTGTCAATGGGACCGTCACTTTCTCCAAGCAGAAGTGTTTCTCAAATGTGCGTCATTGGCTAGTCATTTTCATGAAATGGTGTGTCATATGTTTGACTCAAATGTGCGTCGATGGAATGTAATGGTGTGTCACTTTCTGTGACGGAAGGTGCGTCATGGTATCAAAATGTACGACTCACATCGGTACAATGACGCACCATTCCCGGGGGTCAAGAGGTGCGTCTTACAAATGACAAGTGCATAAATTAAATCATAAAGCTTTTTATATTTGATTATTTGGTCAGTCGCATATATGTAAGTACCACCTCCTTTCTGGCTGCTACCAGCCTAAGCAATTTCCCTTGTGTTTTTGTGTTCATGTTTGTAAATTGATTCTGTGTTTTTCTGTGTTTATCTATGTTAGTTATTGTAATTGTGTGATACTTTGTATACTGCTTTTTTATCCTGTATGTTTTTTCATTGCTTGGCGAAATCAATAAATTGAATTGAATGTCATCATATCACCTTCATTATCTATCAATTGTCAATAAAGTACAACAGATAAGACTATCTTTGTTTCAATTAAGTATTTTAAACCAGACAAATGTGACTGTGTCTGCAATATATGCCTCTGCCTATAAAATTCACTTAAGATCCTGGCTTAAATTAAATGACTTGGAATATCACAATGAGAACAAGAATCCTATACATGTCAATTCAATTTCATGACCTTTGACTTTTGACCCGGCAACCCTGAATCTGATCACTTTCACCCCTACAATGATGCATATACATTGTAAGTTGCAGGTTATGAGTTCACAGCTTGAATACAGCTAAATGTAGTCATTGATTCGGTCATAACAAGGCTTTTAAAACTTTAATTGAAAGTTTTAATAGACTTGATATTCTTTGACATTTGACCTCCTTTTAACCCAAATCTGCATGTAATTGATTTGTCACACTATGGTGATGACACTAATAATATCAAGTTTGAACTTTATGGCTCAAATCACAGACATTGAGGAAACAGGGCTAGAACCTTGAGATTTCATGGAAATTGACCTTTATGACCTTCCACATTTCACCTACAGATTTTGTTGTCTTATTTTGGGGTCTTGGTCCTAAAAATAGGGTGCGACTTATACACAGAGATTTACGGTATGCCATTTTAATAACAAAGGTGGATAGCCTTATGAAGAGATCAATTGGGCAAAAATATAATTTTCTTCAAAATGTGACTTAGGCCATGATTGTTAAAGGTGACAATATGTGTATTTGATTCCTCTGTCTCTCTGATCTCTCTCTCTCTCTCTCTCTCTCTTCCCTGATCCTCCCTCCCTTTCTCTACTCTGTAAACTTACCTCCTAAACTAAGCAGGTAGGGCGGAATAATGAGGTATATCATTAAATGCTGTATCCAGTAGATTTCTGCTTCAAATGGTAGCTGAAAAAACAAACATAAACATGCATAATGTAAGATTTAAAAGTTATAAGCAATCTCTTTTAGATGAATGGAATGAGATTCAGTATACATGTAATTCAATAGATTGTTACATTGCATGTATATATAAAGGGAATGAGATTCAGTAAAAAAAAATTATACATTATATAATTGGTCTCTGTGTTATTCAACATTCAGTGTAAAGCTCATTGGAATCTTAAATATTTTAAAGCTTATGTACCAATATCTGCTCTATGTAACCTGCTGTTTCTTGATGGTTACTGTACTTGTACGTGTAGTAAACACATCTTAAGATGACAAGCAAACCTGTCCTACAAAACAAGCTGTTAAACTACATGTATTTTACATGTGTCAATTACTGTGTTGAATGTTTGGAACAAGCTCAAACTTAACCCATCTTTTATTTGCTCTTTTGTTGAAAGAACTTGAAAGAGTTTGCAAAGATATCATTATGTTTTTGGAGAGGCGGGGGGGGGGGGGGGGGGGGGGGGGGTGGGGGGGGGGTATAAATAGCAAATTATTTTACCCAAAATTAATTTTTGTATTTGGTATTAGGGTATTTTTCAACACTTTCCACCACTTCGATTTTTAAAGAATTTTTAAAATGTTATTACAGGCATTTCTTCATACCAGTATACATGCATACAGTACGCTTGCGGTTGCACTATGTGAGAGAGAGGGAGGATTGAGGAGTCCTAAAAGGGACTCTCTTGAGGGTGTGTAGTCCTGAAAAGGACTGTTGGTGTAGTCTTGAAAAAGACTGTTGGTTATCTTTCTTAGCTTATAGTTCTAAGGAGAACTATAGCGCCGATTGGAGAGGATGGGTAGCGGGAGTGGCTCGACGTTTAGAACAGGTTAACTATCCGTCGTCAGGAGTGGGGAATAGCTGGCGTGCGTGAGCTTAAGTCACTGGGCTGCGGACGTGGGGGTACTATACATGACCGTGTTGGCTTGAGTCACCGGGGTGGGGACTTGGATGGTCTGCTATACATGTAGTTGTTTAAATATTTTCTGTTGCAATCAGTGGGAAGTTTGTTTTTGTTTCAATGAAATGAGGGTAGTAATATACAGTGTGTAAAGGAATGACACTGGTAAATGAGATTTTCTAAACACACATTAATTGGTTCCATTGGACAAATGTTTGCCAAGCAGGTTGAAATGTGATTGTAAACCTGCTAAAATCAACACTTGATTAAATGACTAACCATCTCGCTTAATATCCTAGAATGATTTCCTTGTTGTATGAGGAATCGATCAATAATAACTTTTAAAACATCAGAGGATATTTAAATGCTACTACTTCCACATACACTAAACTACACTTCCTAAACAAAAGACTGGCAAGAGTTTACTTTTAAAAAAATATAAAAAAACATACAACTAAGTTGAACAAACAGGAAATTACTTGAAATCCGGTGCAACAAATGGATTTCCAAAAGGCATAATAAGATGACACACATACACTGGCTGGCTCACTTTAATACAAAATGCACAATTTAGCATTATTTATCCATTCATGAAAACAAATTTAAATCGATGTAATCTGACCAACCCTATTATGACTTGAGGTTTACAGACAAGAATTACACATGTATACAGTAGGAGCAGGACTACTTGTACAGGCAATAGTAAAACAAATCTCCTTGCAAAGATCACTTGATAAGGTCAAACATGTTTGTATTCAACGAATAGTGAACTAGGATTTCAAAGCTTACCAATCTTGTATTGAGTACTGGCAAGAGTATGGCTAGTAACGGGCAACTCAATGAAGCCATATGCATCCTGAAGACTACCCGTACTAGCTTGCTGGGTGGGGCGGCAAGTAAGTAAATCTGGGGGGAAGATAGATTAATTCACATCATTAACCCTTACTGTACTGGGCTATTTTGAGCACCTCACTGACTGGGGAAGGGGGGGGGGGCGGCCTGGGATATTGTTTTATTTCTAATGTATTCTTTTGTTCTGGAATACATCAAGTTACTTTGAGGAACATATAAAAGCAATTTGAAACGACAATTCAAAATTCCAAGCGGTTGCGGCACAATCTCCGAAATGTCGAGGGGGGGGGGGGGGCTTCCCAGGCCCCCCCCCCCCCCCCCAGTACAGTAAGGGTTAAAAAAACTCAAAATATTACATGGAACTCCACAAGGAGGAAAACAATTAAATGGACTCGATAAAATGTTTAATCTATACTTTTCAATTTTCATGTACATGTAATGAACTTGCATTGCAAAATAAATTCAAGTTGGACAACTTGAAAAGAAAAAAATCATGTATAATTCACAAACATGATTGTCTTTTGACATTGTTGGTTACTATGGGGATAATTTGAAAAAAGAAAACAAATAGTAAATGTACATTAGGTTCCATGGCTATTAATGTCATGGAATATACATGTACATGTACCACCGACAAGACAGGTATGATTTTCTGACCAGTGACAGTCAGTGACATTGATTAAGGCTGATCTTATGACATACACCCTGTTATCAGAGAACAACTGGATTTTAGGATGGGTGAAATGTTGGGTCAAGAGTCTATCGTTGAAGAATCTAGGAGTCCTTGATACCTTACCTGTACTACTGTCAGCATATGGCAGGGATTGAGCAGGTATATAACAGTCTTTGAAGCAAATTTGAATCCTATCTCAACTCCAAATGTCAAACAGAGAATAACCAAGAGAAAACGCTTTCCAAATCGTTCACCCTTATCTCTTGGTTCCACCTGAAAGTTTGGATCTGATACTCCGAGCCGCTGCCATGCAAACCAACATTCAAGTGAGCCTAGAGCTACAAAGATGATCGTCTCAATCACTCTTTGCTTTACGCTCAAGAAGTTGTTGCATTCTGGTCCTCCATTCCCTGCAAACTTAGGGTCCACTCCTTCATAAAGCCAGCCTAAGGAGTCCATAGTCCACATACTTGGAGCTAGTGTTGTGTTCATTGGGCGATAGAGTCAATGGTTAATGGTCCTCTCACAAACGGTTCTCTTCCTCAACCACTTCAGCAGTAAGAACTAGAAAGAGAGAAAGGGAAAGGGAAATTGTGATAATATAATAAACATGATGCTAAGTTACTATTGATTATAGCAATACATGTAATCATCACTATCATTATTAACATCATCATCATGAAACAATAATAATAATGATGATGAAGCTTTGACATTGTACATCTTGTCAATTGAGACACATGACAGCCAACATGGGAGACTAAAAGTACAGTCAACCTCATACATGTAAGTCAATTACCTTGACAGGACTATGTGAAATGCGTTGACTTAGGCAATCTTTTCAATGTGTGTGTGTACCGGTGAGTCTTAGAAATACAACTTTTGCATAAGTACATGTACTTGTATGTATGTTGTCCCTAGGCCTAGCATAACTGCTTGATTGGAATTAGCTTTATCCCAGGCTGTGGCTTTGAATTGGGACTAGTATTTAATGACTTTGCCCTTAAAATACTGGCACTCTGACTGCTCCCGCCCCTTAGCCCTCCAAGCCGTGGCACCAGCAACAACTCATGATCACAGATCCTGTGATCATTTCCTACCGACTCAGTGGCCATATTGTGCAATACATGTCTAAGATACTCGATACTTGGGAGTCACAATCACCGAGCACCTAAGTGGGAGAAACACGATATTAAAACCACTCAAAAGGCAAACTGCGTCCTGGCTATCCCTCATTTACAGAAACCTCCATTTCTTTCCTGGAACCATCAAGCAAACAGCCTAGCTACACTGTACTTATAATACTGTTTTAAAGGGGGGTCTTAGCCCCACCTATAGTCCGGGGTTAGGCTTATTCCACTTTCTTTTCACACTGGCAAAAATTTGCTTAACCCCGTACTATAGGTAGGGTTAAAGGGGGGGGGGGGGGGTCTTAGCTCCACCTACAGTCAGGGGTTAAGCTTATTCCACTTTCTTTTCACACTGGCAAAAATTTGCTTAACCCTGGACTATAGCCCCAAAAGTTATTCCGGGGTTAAGGATAGTACGGGGTTAAGCAAAACAAGTGCAAAAAGAGTAAACTGATCTCTCCTTGAATATGGTGCTAGTATGTCATCCTGGGATCCATATTTGCATAAGGACATGCAAAGAACAACAGACTTGAAAAAAAGGCCAAGGATAAGAAGTTTGCTTTATCTTTGACATCATTCTAATCAATATTAGACTACAATGTATACACCAGCTTTAGATATCATTAACAATGCTATTTGAGTTCAATGATTTTAAGAATGGTTTGGTATTGAAAATAGTGCACTTAACTGGGTACATTCATGTTTTACAAGCAGGGACCCGTTTCACAAAGCCTTTTTTCAGTGACAAATGACAAAAATCAGTGACAAATCTGCTGATAACCAATCAGAAGCAAGGATTTCAGTAGCTTATAACGAAGACTGTCATTTGTCACTGATGACAAGTTTTGTGAAACGGTCCCAGATCACAATCTGTTATGGTAGATACTGAAGAGTCTGCAGCTACATTTTTAAGTGAGGTCGTCCAATAAAGGCTCTGTGTTCATGCAGCTGGCCTTTAGCATTATAAATACCTGTACACTTTACGGTACTTGGAAAAAGTAATTAATGCTCAAGGCTATCAACAATGGTTTATACAGACGATAAGCAGATGCAAGTTATTGCCTGTAAATCAGGGAAAAAAATACCTTAAAAATTTCAGGGGCTACTTTTCAATCTTGCTGGCATGAAAATAACACTCTTTAATTTGTTTTGCATTGAACTCTATGCAAATTTGGGGGGGGGCTCTTTTATGACTTTCGGGGGCTCTTTTGAGCACTTCGGGGGCTATTTCGCCCCAGTGTATTTTTTTCACTGTGCCTGTTCAAACGTTTGTGTCTTGAATCTTCCCTGTCAGCTGTGAGAAAATGTCTGGATGATGTCAGAGCCTCGTCATACAATAACTTCCTGTTTCTTAATTATCCTCACGGTTTCGCCAGACTGAATGCCATTCAATATCATTTGAGAGCCATGTATCCTCACGGTTTCGCCAAACTGAATGCCCTTCAATATCATTTGAGAGCCATGTGTTAAGACCAGCAGACAGTGTTAATTGCAATCAGAAGTTGTTAATGATTGATCAAGTACATGTGAAAGTAAGATTTGCAATGTAGCCTCCTTATAGGGCAAATCAGATGTTATTATCCTATGCGGCGCTATGACTCTAATAAAAACGGCACGCCAACATTGCACAGACACATGATTATCTGAAATTTTTGGTGATTTTACTCACACAAAGTTGTTAAATAATGAGTTTCATATCATCACAACACAGTCTTCCAGGAAAAATGGGGGGGGGGGAAATAATTTCTTTTTTTTTTTTTTTTTTTTTTTTTTAAATCCGTAATTTTAAACAACATTCCGTAATGGTCGTTAATTTCTGTACCAATTACGGGAAATCCGTACTAGTTGGCAGCTCTGGCCTTGTTATGTGCCACATTGATAGATACCTGTAATGCCCTTCTTTACAATCGGCCTGATAGCGATACTCAAATGAACCAAATTGAAAGAATCCAAAATTCTGATGTACGGCTTGTCACAAGTTCCCTTTCAAATGAAAATCTCTCTCTCTCTCTATTGAAGAAATTAGGGTACATTGGTTACATGCTCATGCTGAATCAAGTTCAAAATCCTTGTCTTAACCTTGAAGTGTCTGAAAGGATGGGCTCCTATGTATTTGACTGACCTGCTGATTACCCAACACATACATGTACCTAACAGAAACCTCACATCTTCCCAAAAGTCTGATCTCCTTACTGTCCCTCAAATACATACAAAGTGCTACGGGCCAAGCTCTTTCAGATTGCATCAGCAGAGCTTTGGAATAAACTGCCAGAGTATATAAAAAAACTGCTGAAAACTTTAAAAGCTTTCTTAAAACAGTTCTTTTTAGAAGTTCCAATGGTAACTAATGACTTAAGGAAGTAACTAATGACTTAAGGAAGTATGCTGAGTGTATCTCACTCTTCTATAACTTGTTTCCTTCTCTCCATTGCAGCGCATGTACTGTAGAGACATGTATCTGATATGGGCTATATACAGTATGGCATATCATTATCTGTATTAATAATAGGAAATAATGTGACAAGAGATGAGGTCTTCATTACAAGCAAGCTCATTGAGTTCCATCTCACAAGTCTAAAGATAGAAAGAAAGAAAAATCTGGACCTCTTCTTCAAAGTGGTGGGGGGAGGGGGAAGGGGAGGGGGGGGGTTGTGCAAGCTCCCCCAATTTAAAACTTTGCTCAACCAATAAAATATCAATGAATTATCTGAGCACAATTTGACAACTGTAATATAAAAAATGTCATAGACAGACAAGTATTATGTACAACACCATTAGAGCTAGCACAAACTGAAAGATACAGTGACATACTGTCCAATGATACAGGAACTCATGCTTTCCATCTATTGAGTGGAACCGTTTGAGTGATAAACTCCACATCAACAAGCACATACAGTTAGGCCATGGATATAGAGCCTTCTAAGTACCCCAACCCCCATTCTCACAAGTGCCTATGTTCATCTCTGTTGAGGGTTTGTTTTCAGATGCAAGAAGTGACATTTCATCTATGATTATTAATTGCCCATTTTACTTTGACAGAAGCAACTTTTCTTTTCTAATAAATGTCCAGGAAAAGAGGTGCATGCTTTTATCATTGAATACATGACTACGTATGCATTTCTTGCTCAATATTGTTATTCACTGAATTTGGTATAATTTATTTCTTTTATATTCTCTAACTTCCCTCTGTTTATTCTCTCTAACTTCCCTCTGTTTATTCTCTCTCTCTCTCCTGCTTTCTATACTTCCTCTTCTAATAACTTTAATATTCTTTGCAATTTGCATCATAACTTCTCTCCTTTCTCTATCACTCTCTCTCTCTCTCTCTCTCTCTCGTCCTCTCGCAATTCTATATACTGTTTGTCTCAGCTCTTATACATCATTGTATCCCATCTGCCACTGCTGCTAGGTCAAGCAATCCTCTGGTTTGCCCGACCTTGTAAGAATGGTAATGTTGGAGAAAAAAGGCACCTTTGACCTACATGTATCAGATTTTAATAGGGGAATTTATCAGATGTTAAAAGGAGCATTTTGAAAAGGGGGAGGGGCTCATATAAAAAAAGGGGAAAAGGGCCACTTATCAGACATGAAAAGTGGCATTTAAGAGAAAGGGAAGGGAGTTCTTAATACAAAGAAATAAAGTGCACTTATTAAATAGGAAAAGGGGCACGACTCACAGTAAAAAAGGGCAAAAATTTAAGAGGTGAAAAGGGGGATTTCTCGCGCCTGAAAAGAGGTATACTCGCCAGAAATGAAAAGAGGTATACTCGCCAGAAATGAAAAGAGGAAAGGACAATTATTAGAAAAGAAAAGGGCACTTGTTCTATGAACAAAGGGGCACTTTGGGGGGACCTGAAAAAGTGGGGGCACACGGTATGGTACACCCTCACACGACACAGCGAATGCACAATCTTAAAAGTTTTATGTTTACTAATAATCTTGAGGCAAGGGATAATTTCGCTGAGGTAGAGGAAAGGTAATAATATTGGAATGCGAAGATACATAACAGCATATTCCTACCATTATTTAAAACGTTTTCTGAGACAGAAAAATGAACTTAATACCGAGGGGGGGGGGGGGGGTAAAAGCACTATTTTTTGGGGGGTACCGGTTTTGGCGGCAGGTTTTTTCATAAACCGGGAGATTCTCCATCAAAGCGGGAGAGCGGGAGGAAAGGCGTGCTGGCGGGAGTCTCCCGCTACAAGCTATATGGACGGCAGGAAAATGAGCGTGGTGGCGTGAGACTCCCTCCAAATGCAGGAGGGTTGACAGCCCTGATTACCAGTAGGGGCGCTGGTCCGAGAATGAGGATCGTCCTCATAAACGAGGATATCCTCATAAACACGGACAAAATGCGTCCTCATAAACAAGGATCGTCTGCATTTTCGCGGACGTTTTTTTTTTTCCATCGGCGCTCTGCGGGTTTCGGGTGACCGAACCGCCTGCTGGTAATGCCAAATTCGGATTCCCCAGGGGAAAATAACCCTAGTTGACCATCTACTTTTATGGGTTGTCCGTCTTCCCAAGGATTTATTAACTTGCTGAAACTTGTCCATCAAATGCAGCCCCAGAAATCACACTAAAAAATAAGCCTGATTTTTTTCTTCCACTAAATTTGTTGTTTGCAGATGTGTACTGACCTGTCACCTCCTGACCTAGATCTAGGGTAAGGCGACACACAAAGAAAAAAAACCCATCCTGTTGATTCCACTTGTAATTAGACCTAGACTCCGATAGCCTAGATCTAGACCGAATTTTCCGTCTCTTTCGTTCGTTAGCCTCTTATTGGGGTAGGGTCGGCCGGCTCTCTTTAGAGACGGAAACCGTCTATACACATTCCCATGATAACGCCACGGCCATTTCAGGTCGTAGCGTTTTGCCCCCAAAATCCCCCAAAATGTCATTTTACCTCGTGCATGTTATATTGTAAATTAGGCCTAGGCTATAATAAATCAGTTCCACTTACCAACTTGACTGAAATAATCAGTTTAATAGTCCCTTTTTAGGAATTTATGGGTCAAAATCGAAATCCATGTTGAAAAAGATTTTCAAAATGGATTTCAATTTTGACCCATAATTTCCTTAAAAGGGACCATTAAACGCATTATTTCAGTCAAGTTGGTAAGTGGAACTGAATTATTATAGCCTAGACTCTAGGCCTAATTTACAATATAACATGCACGAGGTAAAATGACATTTTGGGGGATTTTGGGGGCAAAACGCTACGACCTGAACTGGCCGTGGCGTTATCATGGGAATGTGTATAGACGGTTTCCGTCTCTAAAGAGAGAGCTGGCCGACCCTACCCCAATAAGAGGCTAACGAACGAAAGAGACGGAAAATTCGGTCTAGCCTAGATCTAGAGGTCTAGACTCTAGATCTAGTTGTAATAATTACCTAGATCTAGTAATAGACCCTAGAATCTACTAATAATGGGGGGTGTCCGTTTGGACACTTAACCAAAATCTTAGCTTTGCGTCTTTTGCCTATGGATTTGTATGAAAACATTCCATCAATTAGCATGGGATTAGACTTATTCACTCAGTCTCGCTCTCGGCCAGTCGGCGGTCGGTACAAAAAGAGAAGACAGTCGGCACGGCGCAGCGCGGCCACGGCCTGCGGTACTCTCTGGCTGGCTGGTTCGCAATGACAATCACATTCACAATCTCAACGGCAACAGTCTAGGATCATTTTCAGTGTAAAACCTATTTAGGAGAAAAATCTGAATAATCACACCCAAATATTTGAAATGAGATAAATGCATAGTACATTCATAATGATTACATACCTTACTATTATTGTACCAAAAAAATCAAAATCCGGAGAGATAACCTAGGACACGAATACCGGCAGCATCTCCATTCTCTTTGTGCATGTGGCTAAAGAGCTTAACTTAAAAAGAAATCTTACTCACGTACGTACGTACCATGCCCACTCAACACAAAGCACACAATTATGAGGTAGTAAAACCAGGGAGGATCCCTAGCTGGTAAAACCAACGTACGTTGCGTTTCGATTGATTGATTGATTTTTATTCGACAAGCTTCCAACATACAACAATATACAATAATAACAGATCAAAAAATAAGTCAGCTTGAACAGGATAACCCACGAAAGCTCGAGAGCTTTTTTCCAGTGGGGTCCCTTCAGTGTTAGTAGTATATATCTCTATGGGTCCCTTACAGACATGTATACAATTAATAAATTAAAATAGTAATATTTACAAGACAGATAAGAAAATTAAAAGAACTACTTATTAAAGATAATAATAATAATAACAACATTAAACTGATGATAGAAATGATATTAAGTACAAGAAGAAAAGAAGAAGGAGAAGAAGAAAAAGAGGAGAAGGAAGAAGAGGAAAATAATGATGAATTTGTAGAATTTCTACGGTACGAATGATAAGTATACAACATGAAAAAGTATGAACCGACAGAAGAAGAAAAATGTCAATCATATAACATGTCATTCACTTCTCTTCTCTAACTGTCACTAGGTATTCCTTTAATTTCCTCTTAAAATGATCATAGTTTCCTATTTCTTTTACACCTTGGGAAGGGAATTCTAATGTTTTATGGCATTGTAATAAAACGAATTTCCAATACTATACCTACTCTTTCTGGTAAGTTAAAGTTGAATCGGCTATTTCTTGTATTTAATCATGTACCAGGGGCGGATCTAGCTCTTTGCTAAGGGGGGGGGTTGACCAAAATAATGACGATGCGGAGCATCGTCCACGAGCCGCGAAGCGGCGAGCCGATTTTTTTGGGGGGTGTTTATTTGAACCCCGTAAGTGATGTTTTCCTGGCATCTATTAACACAATGGAGACCATAAAAAGCAGTGCATGATAACGTCTTTTTAAATCAAGTAACAGTTTAATACACAGTTATATCCAGAGTTATCATGTGTTCGGTTAAGTTACCAGATGAGTTGAATATCTTCTCACAATAATTATTTGCACTTGAAAGGGTTTCTCTCCATGCAGCGTGCGTTCTTTTTTCTTTCTTTTTTTTTTTCTTCTTTTTTTCCCTTTTTTTGGGGGGGGGGGGGCGCCCAAGGGGGGGGGGGGGGGGTTAAACCCCCTAACCCCCCCCCCCCCGTAGATCCGCGCCTGTGTACGTCAGTAAGAAGATCGAATTAAGTTGGATCGAATATAATGATTCGACCTAGTATGATTTTATGCACGTGATGCAATACGAGTTGTTTTGATCTTTGGTCGACAGTGCTTCAAGAAAACCAGCTTTAGAAAGTTCGCTGTAGCCAACATGAATTGGACCAGAACAGTTGATAAATCTCACCAACTTCTTTTGATCTGACTTGTTTATGTTACTATACCATGCAGGGTTAGCATAGTCAAATAAACATTGAATAACAGCAAAACAGAGTGTACGTCTTGCTTTTAAATCCATACAACTTTGATATCTGTACAAAAATTTCAGACGAGAATTTGCTTTTTTTACAACTGATTCTACTAAAGATGAAAATGAAATTGCGCTAGCCAACTCAATGCCTAAAATAGCACAGACTCTTTTCTCTTGATTGCTTGATTATTGTGTGTCACTTTGAATTCAAATGACTTTTTAGAACTACTTTTAGAACAAAATAAAATGCTTTCTGTTTTTCCAAGTGTAAAGAAAGCTTATTATCAGTCATCCAATCGACACACGTAGACAGCTGTTCACTGAGC
Organism: Strongylocentrotus droebachiensis; assembly: GCA_035222895.1. Taxonomy (NCBI): domain Eukaryota; kingdom Metazoa; phylum Echinodermata; class Echinoidea; order Camarodonta; family Strongylocentrotidae; genus Strongylocentrotus; species Strongylocentrotus droebachiensis. The sequence continues at coordinate 2,966 of JAVYIG010011222.1, read as the reverse complement.
TTTTCCTCAATATATTTAGGATCAGGATTTGAATAGAGTAGTACGCTGTCATCTGCGTACAATAATAGTTTGAAGTCTTTTATACAAATACTGCACATATCATTTATATAACTTTAAAATAGAATTGGGCCTAAAATGCTTCCCTGAGGAACACCGCATTTTATAGGCATTAGTTTGGAACGAATATCATGAATGGCCACTACTTGGTGTCGATTAGATAAGTAGGATCTGACCCAATCTAAACTTGCCTTATCAAAACCCATTAGTTGTAACTTCTTCAATAAGACGCAATGATTAACTGTATCAAAAGCTTTTTGCAGATCAAGGAGCACCATACCACGCGCCCTTGGGAAGTTTCTCTCCTCAAATAATCAGTCAAATGAATTAGACATGTTTCAGTCGAATGATCATGTCGAAAACCAGATTGAAATTCATAAATTTTATCATTTTCTTTGAAGTATCTTTCAATTTGAACACAGACCGATTTTTCTAGAATCTTTGATGCTACGCTTAAACCACTAATAGGTCTATAGTTGCTAACATCAGTTTTATCTTTCTTTTTATAAAGTGGAGTTCTGCTATTTTCATATCCTCTGGAAAAGTACTCGTCAAGATAGATAGGTTCATTAAATAAAACCTTCGCACCATCTTTTAGAAATTTAGCTGGAGTCAAGTCTAAGCCAGTACTTTTTGATACATTCAACTTACGTAACTCTTTGAAAACAAATTGCAAATTTCTTCCGCAATTGTATAATTTTGAATAGGCAATTATGCCCCTATAATAGTTACAGGGGAGTTCCTCCTGATAGGTGTGGGGAGGGGGCGGGCGTTGCCGCGGTTGCCCTTCTTATCTTATCTCCAACCTTGGCCGTGAAATGAACGTCGTCAACTTTTTCAAAGTGGGGGAGGGGCCCGGGGGGGGGGCTAGCCCCGCCCCCCCCCCCCCCACTCCGGGGTCGGAATGACCGCATGCGTGTTGCCAAAATGTCCGGTAAAGGGGTACTTTTCGTGCGACAAAGTCCGACCCGAGAATTGTAAAAAAAAAAGGGGTGTATTTGACTTTTCACCCGGAGATTTCTTTAAAAAGGGGGTGTTTTTTCTTTTTTTCTCTCATCTCTTTGGACTCCTGAGAAATTATTCCGAATTTAGGGGGTACATTGAGCATTTTTCCGAATTTAGGGGGGTCTCCAAGGCAGGAAAAGCCCGCAAAAAGCCCGCGAAAGGGGGGTTCGGAAATGTTGGCAGTCCTCAGATAGGGGGTGCTTTCAAAAAGAGGGAACGAGCATTATGCGTACCCTAAATAACACTGAGTGGGGGGGGGGCGGGCCGGGGGGCTAGCTAACAAAAAAGGGCACTCTCTGAAAAGGGAGCTCCTAGTCCTAGACCCTACTAAACCGCGAAGCGAAAATATACAATAATTTGTTTAGACACTGGTATACCCAGGCGCGTACGCAGGGGGCGAGGGGGGGGGGGGGGGTGGGGTCGAACCCCCTCACTTTTTTATGTGTGTGTTTTAGAGGACCCCCCCCCCTAAAATTGTGTTTGTGTGCTCAAGGGCGACCCCAAAAAGGTGACCTTACCCACCTCCCCCCCCCCCCCCCCCCAACAGAACGAAATATCGGTCGGCCACATTTTTAAACTTTCGGGTCAAAAAAAGAAAGAAAAAAGTGCTCTTTTTTACTTTGGAAAAGTGCCCCTTTTATTTTGAAAAGTACCCCTATTACATTGTGAAAGTGCCCCTTCCCCTTTTCATCTCTGATAGTGCCTCTTTTGTTACATGACTGTGTCACTTTTCCGGGCACTTTTCCTTTCATATAGACAAGTTCCCTTTTCGTTATGATAAGTGCCCTCAATCAGTAACACTAAAACAGCTCATTCCCCTTTTCAATCAATGCCTCTTTTCATCTATGAAAAGAGTGTCAGGAGAACTTCTTTTTACTTCAGATAAGTGCCGTCTTCACCGGATTTCGACAATTGCCCCTATAAGGCTGAGAGATGCTCGTTTTACTTTGAAAAGTGCCCCTTGCCCCTCCTGATAAGTGCTCTTTTCATCTCTGATGATTGCCCATTTTCACCTCTAATAACTGCCCATTTTAGTTTGACAAGTGCCCCCTTTTTCTTCAGAGCCACTTCCCCCTTCTCGTAAAACCGCTCTTACACCTCCGATAAATGCCCTCATTAACATCTGATCGGAGCCCCTTTTCTTTCAACAAATGCCCATTTTCCGTTATTACAAATGCCCTTTTTTCATTCTCATAAATGCCCCTTTTCATATCTGGTTAGTGTCCCTTTTCAGGTGCGATATATAAGTGCCCCTTTTCACCTCTGTTAATTTCCCTTTTAACAATGATATGTGCCCCCTTTCCTTTCTAATAAGGGACCTATATTTTATATTGAACTCTATGTACGTAGAAAAGCATAGAACCATGAGGATCATTGCAGTGTTGCAGAGCGGGATGAATGCCATATTGAGTACATGATAAAGTACGACCATATTGTTTGTTATCGAATAGCAGCCTAGCTGCCATTATAACAAAGGATATACCAGTAATAGTGTCGCGAGTTACGTCACCATTTTGCTAGATAAGAAAATTGCTTTCACCTGATAGCAGGCCGGTAATTAGAGGTAAGGCGCAGGACTAGTATAAGGAGGAGGGATTTTTTTATTTTTAATTAGGGTTCAGACTCAATTTAGTGGCACTTTCAACTTACCCATAGAAACGGGAAGATATAAAAGACCAGAAAAAACGCCCCCGAATTTACGATTTAAGATGTGAAGACTGTAATATGAATCTTGTAGGAGATGAATTCCATATAATTATGAAATGTGACAAGTATAAAGATTTACGAGTAGATTTTATAATAAAAAATAGTAATCTGGAAGAAAATGTTAGTAATTTAGAAAGTCAAGAAAAATTCATGATTATAATGACATTAGATAATAAAGATGTATATATTTTCTCTTC
>JAVYIG010011221.1:0-62455 GCA_035222895.1 Strongylocentrotus droebachiensis | reverse complement strand
CCTGAACTATCCGCCGTCGTATCAAATCGCCCCACTGACTCCAAGACCTAATAAAATACAAGCGGAATTGGCAAATATCATTCCAAGAATCATTTTTACTTTCATTATTAGTTTGATATCAATTCAATCATTGCTTCCCCCTTTAACCATCAGACACTAGAATCAAAGATATACAGTTAATAACTAAATTATTCATACCCTGGTATCAAGTTTTGTAATTTTTCAAGTATGTGAAAAATTGATTTATCCCCATTTTTGGTCCTTGAGAATGTGACAACTTATAGCTCACATGTTAAAGTGGTTTGTGAAAGCATTCAACAAAAGCCCTCATTCAACCAATCCCACCATTTATTCTTGAATGAAGATTAACACAAAAACATCAAATTTACAGGGGGTAGTAAATTATTCAGTTGTTAACTGTACCCTCCCTATCACACTATTTATTGATATAAACAATAGAAAATATAGTAATTTATAAAGAGAAACAAATTGCAGTGTGTATTTCTTTAATAATAATTATAGGTATTTCTATAGCGCCGTCTATCTAAAAATTCTATTCCGAGGCGCACTAATTATTACCCCGGCTTTAGCCTAGCTGCCATTACGGCGCTCTAGCATTTCAAGGAATTAATTCCTGCCAGGTACCCATTTACAAGACCTGAGTTGAGTGTGGCAAATGAAGATTTTATACATCTAAGTAGTTACCTGGTTATGAGTAATGTCATTGCCATCAGCCAGGAGTAAGACACTCTTATCAATGGCTAGGACCCCCTACAAAGGCTCCGGGCGTGGTGTCTACATCAAAGCTTACGCTGGTCCCGGGCTCTGCTTCTATCTTGCTAAAGCTGGCAGTCACCTGCAAAACAAACAAACAAACATAAATTACCATTTCCGGTCCAAATTTGCTCACGTCTTACCCCACTTTTCTGTTTTTCACATTAAAAAAATTAAACTGTCCATGACCAGTACATTTTATTGCCCCAAGCAAACAGTGATTTACATGTTTGTGGATGGTACGAGACATAGGAGCTAGGAGGAAAGCTATTAATATTTTTTTTTAATTGACAAAATACACGTAATACTTGGCTTTTGTGTCCTAAAACTGCAAGTATATATCTAATTGGTTGACAAAAAATACAAGTTTGGTCTGAAACACTGATAAAATTCAGTTCTATCTGGTTCAAAGCAGTTCAGACGAGTTCTCACCGGGTTAGCAAAGACCACATTGACTACAAACTCCAGACTGTCAAGGACCACTTCTCCGGCATCAGTCAGGAAGTATACAATGAGTTTGCTCTTGGGAGACATGTCAGCTGTGATCTGTTTGGTGATGATGTACTCTGTCCCTGTAACACCAGAGATGGTCTCAGATTCCAGGATATTTCCTCGAGATACGATCTATTTCAACATTCCCCACAAAGAAAGAAAAAAATACATGTACGTCTATCATTATCTCTCAACCTTCAATAGCAAAAAAGAAGAAATTGTTTCTACAACATCAAGTTCTCATTTCAATCTCACAACGGAATCAATCTTGTTTTCGCTATTTTGTTACAAAAACTGCACGGAACTTAGGGGGTAGATACTTGGTGTTTGATAAATCGGTGGACTATAAAGGTAAGACAAGTTTAAACGTATAGACCAGTTCTGGTCATGCGATTGCATTGTGAAAGAAACGTTGTGGAATCGATCAGAAAAGGTTGATCATCTAGCATATAAGTATTGATGTGTACTGCAAAGTTCTGGAATCATCAACATGATAAGAAATTTGACCCAGTCTTGGTAAAGTTACAACCACTGTACACAGAAAGATGTATATGGGACTACCCGATATCTATCCTGTCCGAATAGATATAATAATTTACCAAATATATCAATTAGTAGGCGGTTTCCTGGCAAAATTTGTATCATCACGTATTAGTCAAAACATATTTTTCACATGATTGGTAAAAAGAGCTTCCATTTCATTTTTTGAGAGGGGGGGGGGGGGGTGTGTTTCCAAAACTGGTTCTATACATGTACCTTTAACTGAGACTGCTTTCAAGTCTATGAGCCTCTCATTTTTAAACAAACATTGCATATCGCCTCTGATGTTGAAGGATACTTGTCTTGATATCTTACCCTGATAAGTGAACTTTCCTGGAGCTATGGTGGACTGCACTGTGAAGGATGCTGTTGAACCAATCTAAACAACACATATCAATAATAATAATAATATTTATAATAATTACAACAACAACAGCAAGAATGATAATAATAATAATAATAATAATATTAATTAATAATAATAATAATAATGATTAAAAAAATACAAAAAATAATATTACAACTACCACTACCACTACTACTAATAATTTTAATATTATTCTTATTATCATTATCATAATAATAGTATTAATGATAATGATAATAACAATAATGATAACAACATTTATATTGTGCACAGATCAATCCAAAGGGATACTCAATATGTACAACGATCACTGTTGCCTCATTGCTTTTAGGGGAATATACTTAAAATATTATACTGCGAAGTGGTAGAACAGTTGGTTTTTTATAAAAGTCCTAGTTCTACGAATACTTTTTTCTTAAAGCAAAGTCATTAATGTAATCTGAATTGGTAGTGATCTGACTTTCCTCCCGCATCAACTGCTCCGGGACTTAATTTGTAAAAAGGTATTCATGTAGGGTGAGGGTTACGGTTCCCCTTCGGTTTTTAGTTTAGATATAGGGCAAGGTATAGCTTTGGATCCAGGGTTGAAGTTAATCATTTTGTTAGTGTAGGAAATTGTTGCAGAGCAGCTGTTGCATGAGCAAGTGTCGTACAACCAAAATAGTGGCTGAAATGAAATAGCATATGAAGATGAATATGTTTGGCTTACCGTCAGTGCCTCTGCATTGTCTGGACTAACTTGGATGTAAGTATTGCTATCAGAACCAGCCTTGTCCAGATACTTGGTTTCAGCAGTGATGTATGTGCCAGCAGGGAGAGTCACTGCAATGCCATTACGGGAATACCCAGGAAAGGTGAACCTTTTGGGGATGACTCCTTTGTATTCAGCCTGCGGACAGAAATGGAATGGCGGTGGTTATTTTACCTGACTGCTAAGAAAGCATAAATGCTTGTAAGTAAGCAACCAGACGCCGGACGGCTTTAGGTCCTCTCCGAGGGACCTGGTAATGAGGATTAATGCCTTACCAAACGGCAGGATTAATAATAGCAGTAATTTACATAGCGCTTAATATTACTGTCTGTAGCATGTACAGTGGCTATTCCAAGTACACTAGAACTTGTGTGCCTTTAATTATCGGTGAGTTAAAGGATCTCAGTAAGCACCTACTGGCTCTCTTCACATGATAAAAAGGTTCAGAATTCAGTTTGGCAAGATTCACAGCCTAAGACACGGGTAACGAGTTACCAGGGGTTGGAAGAATAACTATAGTCACTATACCGAAAGTTGAATGGAGAAGTCACTACTGCGTGATGCTATGAAAGCCTCCGCAACACCTGTCTGTGGTTCTATGGTGATTCTCTGTAGATTCCAAGATGCATCCTCTCCGTAGCACCTCTCTCTGCAGTCCCTCAGTTCAACGCCCCTCAAACGTTCCTCTTCTGTCAAAGGAGTACCGTCCTGATGGCTCACAATAAGCTGAAATATAACAGGGTGAAAAAGCGATATGTTATTTAATCTAAAACAACCAATGGTAAATATGGATATGCATTCATCTACTCACTTGAATTTCAAAAATCATTACTGGTAGTATATTTTTACCAATAAAAAGTAGCTTGAAATGAAAAATTAGAATTGCCACCTGTGATTGGTTTAAAGATTTCAGAAGTCTAGAAGTTGTTTCAACAATCAATTGTTTGTTTTGGGAGCACCATTTTAAAACAAATTCTATGAAAAAATGACATTCCTTGTTTTAGCAACGAATGAACTTATATTTTCAGGGATACTTTTAAGCTTTTAATGGACAAACCTTTCTCTTTTCTTATTTTTTTTGTATTTTTGCACAGACCTACACCTTTTAAAATCTGATATTTCTCTTATCTATTCTTTCATTTCTCTGCTGATTTATCAAAGTAACTGGATGATAGGATGGAGATCCCCTTTGAACATGGATTACAATGTGACTTACTTTTATGAATGTAAAGCTTCCTGGAGAGAATTTCAATTGTTTTAAACACATTTTTGTATTACACCCAGTAAATGAAGATTGCGTGCTTGATCCGTAATTGAAAACAAGTCAGAAAAAATCTTGGAACCAGCGGGATTTGAACCTGCCATCTACTGCTTGCCCAGGCCATCACTGGTCCATGGCACAGTCACGATGAACTAGAAACAATTACCCAAGCTCTCCTGATTCATTCTGACTTATCAATATTTATTAGCCCACCATAAGGACAATAACTTGTATAAAATGCAATGCTTCCTGTGACTTACATAGACATGATAAGGCAGTCCTGGCTTGTAGTTAGATCGACTTATAGAGTCCTGGAATACTATTTTGATAGGGAAGGAATGATAGGAGAGGACGGCTTCATCAGCTTGCTGTGTAATGCCTGTCAGAGTCTCCGTCATGTTGGCTGTGAACATCAGCTGCTCACCATTATACCAAGTTGGATTGTGATTGTACGTTTGCCTCTTCAATCCAAGAAGCTCAGTTGAGGTGAAGTTTGTTTCCGCTTTGCCATTGTTATCGACCTGACATATGGGAGAAACGATTGAAGATGGTGGGGACTCTTATCATCATTATCATTATTATATTATTACCATCATCATCATCATTATCATTATCATCTTCATCATCATCATTTTGTTATCATCTCTTTCGTCATCTTCTTCATCATCATCATCATCATCATCATCATCATCACATCACCTCGTCATCGTCATCATCATCATCATCACCTTCGTCATCATCATCACCATCATCATCATCATCACCTTCGTCATCGTCATTATCATCATCATCATCATCATCATCATCATCATTAACAATTAAGTATTTGACATCACCTGTGCCTAGGAGGGGGGGGGGGGGGGGAGGAACAAACGTAATGGCTATGACCCTCAGGTTTCACCTTCCACTATAACTGATCAGGATGATCAGGCCCATGTACACCACTCCACCAGGTGTCAAGGGGTTTCCTCCTATTCAAATCATGAAGTGTGTTTGTAGTGTATAGGAATTGAATTGAATTGAATTATCATGACATCATTTCAAATTACTCTTACCTGTATACGTTTATGAATTTCTCTGTTGTAGTACGTTAGCTTAGCACCAAGTGACACAGTCCCTTCCACAGGCTTCCCAAATGTGTATCTGTAACAGAGTTGTAACAATTTCTTTATTATTCAAGGAGATATAAAATTATCAGATACATTGTTTCATTCCAGCTGCAATCATTAGCAATCACAATAAAATATAGTAAATAATGCTTAATGATAAAGTTGATTTATGGTCTGACATGGGATTGCATTGTGAAAGAAATGGTGTGGAACCAATCAAAAAGAGTTGATCATGTAGCATATACATGTAAGTATCGGTGTGTAATGCAAGGTTCTGGAGTATTAAAAATTATACAGAATTTGGCCCAGTCTTGGAAAAGTAACTAGCCCTGTACACAGAAAGATGCATATGGGACTACACAATCATGTGGGATAAAAATTGGGCCTCATTTTAAAGCTGTTACTTGTCGTATTTACAATATAAAGGCATTTGAAGAGCCATGCTTTTCAGGGAACATTTTTTCTCTGATGTTCTTCCACACTTGCATAATAACAATGATAACACTCACGACATATTTTCACCTCTCCCAGAACTCAACCTTCTCTTTAAGTAGCAACATAATTCAAATGATCCTCAGCATTAAAGGTACTATGTCCCATTTGCAGGCCAAAAAAATGAAAAGGTTAAATTCCAACGGCATTTGAAAGATAATACCAATTTAGAACTTCCCTTAAAAGGTGGGGCTTGAAATGTCTTCAAGTGGGAAAATAACGACTATTAGTTGTCAATCGACTTAGGAGCCATAGAGCCAATAAGTAATAGTCTTGATTTTCAGGCCATTGTACTGAATGGTCATACCTTTTATGCTGCGCAAAGATTCAATCAGTTTAATTTTGCCAACAAGAAGTGGGTTATTGATGTAGACGAATGCTCATGTACCCTTTACAGCTCATTTTATGTATGTTATTACCAAAGAAGAAAAAAGCCAGTCAGTCACTCAATAGTGTCTGACAGTGAAGTCTAGCAAGTAAACGGGTTTCCTTGCATAATTTGAATATTAGGACACTGCTAACGTTTAAAATTTCACAGATTATGAACATACATGACATATTCATAATTCCTGCAAAGTTCTACAGAATTTGAGGTTGGCTGCAAAAGGGACATAGTACCTTTAACATTGGTGTGTCATTCTATTGAATAACAGCATTCACAAAAAGAAAAACCCATTAAGTCCCCTTCAAAGAACTGTTTATGCTTGATGTGTTTCATATTTTATGTTTTTTTTGGTGGTGTGTGTGTTTTGGGGTTTTTCTTTCATTATTGTCAAACGTAATAACCTATGTGAAACTAGAGAATAGTCTGAAAGCACAGACCCTATTGGACACTTCAACACAAAGACATAAAGCCTTTACGCCTGGCCAATCTCTGTCAGACTCTGGCTATAACAGGAGCAGCTGCTATGGTACAGAGTCTACAAAGTGCAGTAGACCGTGTGGTCTACATAGTCTTAATATTCAGACACACTGTTAAGCATAACTACTGTCCAGGGTCTGTGATGCAGACTAGATATAGAAGTTGATACTTACTTGGCAGTGACAGTGACTTGCACCTGGTCATGTGATGCATCCATCCATGGAGGCACTGTTATGATCACCTCAAACTTGGGAAGTACTGATGTGATAAATAGTGAGAGATGAGAGAGAGAGAGAGAGACAGAGACAGACAGAAAGAGAGAGAGACACAGAGAGAGAAAGAGAGAAGAAGAGAGGAGAAGAGAGGAAGAGAGAGAGAGAGAGAGAAATGGAGAGAGAAAAAGAGAGCAAGAGAAAGAGAGAGAGAGAGAGAGAGAGAGAGAGAGAGATTGAGAAAGATAAACATTAATTAATTGAGACAACATTTGCAACACAGCTCCGGATACATGAACTTTATTTTAAAAAGTGAGATAGATTTTACAAGAATTTGTGTGAAAATATCATATTTCAAAATAAGATTTTGAACGCTGTACTTTGTCCAAGAGAAAGCACATAAAATGTTTATCTTTCTAAAACATACTACATAATATTTTTGTATTAATTCAATTTTTTTCTTCTTTTCGTAAGCATATCATGTACAAATTAATAAATTCATTCAATTAAATTGTTTTAAATTGATTATATGAAGTTGTACATGTACCCACAAATGATTTTTGTGATTTGTTGTTTTGTTGTTGTTGACCTCAGAGCCTTTGGTAGATGAATCTCAGGGTGATCATTTGTGTGGCACATAAAGAGGTTAAAATAATGTGTATGATCTAAACAAATGATTTATGGAGTTTTTGACTTACCATATTCATCAATCTTGATGGTGTATTCCTTGATTTGACCCTGAAAATTTTAAAGAATAAATTTGGAAATGAAAATAGACATAGCAATAAAACCATATTGACATTATATTTCCAATAAAAAAAAGGAAATGTTTGCATGCTACTAGGACAGCATGCAGACAATAGTTTAAGCTCAAAATCCTCTGAAATCAACTGATAATCTTTCTGTGGTGTGTAGTTAGAAATTAAAATATTTACATGTATGTATCGCCAAGGAAGCTAGCGAATTAACTAATGGTCAAAACAATAATTACTGACAGGCAACAAAGAAAGTGATATGGTAAGTAGAGAAAGAGAGAGAGAGAGAGAGAGAGAGATATTTGTAGGAATAGTCCGTACATCTTCACTAAATACATTATATTTACAATGTATCTTGCGCATTCAAAATCAAAGCGAGGAGAGAGAGAAAAAAATTGTAAGAGACACAGATTTTACTTGTCGGTTCATAACAGTTTGACCATGCAACCTCTACATCCCAGTGCGAGACCTGCTTTACCCTGTCACTCATTCAACTAGGAGATCGCACAATTAATATTAGTCTTGAAATTATTGAAAATATTGATATTGGTTAACAAAGATTCCTTCAAAAGTTCTTTCCTTGTGATAAACACTTAAAGACTGGAACTCTTTGCCACCCATCCATACTTAACATTCAAGAGAGAGTGTGTGTGTATGTATGACATGAGAGAGAGATAGAGATAGGATAGCAACAGAGATGAGTATGGACAGAGAGAAATAGAGAGGAGAGAGAGGAAGGAAGAGATAGAGAGTGATGGAAAGAAAGAGGAGAGAGGAGGAGGAAAGAAAGAGAGGAGAGAGCAGATAAATACAGAGAGAGAGAGAGAGTGAGAAAGATGGTCTAAATAGATTTTTTTAAAAGATGAAAAAATAGGGGGAAAGAAAGGTATGAAGATAAAGGCAGACAGACATAGATTTTAAAAAGAAACGAAAAACAGATAAGAAAAAAGAATGAAAAGATCGCGATGAAGAAAAAAAGAAATACAGATAGGAAAAAAGTATGAAAAGATGACGATGAAGAAAAAAGAGAGAAAGGAGATGTGGAGGGGAGATAACTACCTCTGCTTCTGCTTTGATAGTCCAGTCCCCTAGGACAGGTTGATCAGACATGACCATCTCCTCAGAGATGATTCCATTCTTGTTTGGCTGCTTGTCCATCATCTGCTCAATCACATTCCCCTTAGCATCCTACATAATTGAGAACAATAGCACAGTGACCGATCAATTAAGATGTACAAGCTGTAATAATAATAATACTGATAGTGGAGTCTGGTATAGTGCTCATGTCGGGCACATTGCCACTCTGGGCCCCGTCTTACAAAGAGTTGTGATTGATCCAAATCAAACGCAAGTCCTCCAATCAATCGCAAGTTTGCAATCTCCTATCTCTTATGTACATACTTGCTATTGATATTAATCACAAATAAGTTGCGATTGATATCAACTCTTTGTAATACAGGGCCCTGGTGCTTAATTTTTATTACCCTTGGTTTATGCAGGCGTCACTCTGTGGCCTGGACACCCCCCCCCCCCCCCCCCCCCCCCCTCCTCAGGTCATCACCTTTCTTCACCTGAGCCAATTATTTGTAACCTCAGGTTTCACCATCACTTCATGTGCTTTACAAAAAACAAAGGCAAAGCATCACTCTTATCAGCAAATGTGTTAGTCCAGGCTTCACCCTTTGAATTATTTGCATAGGTGATGCTTCACTTTTGTCAGTTTTACATAGGTGAGGCTTCACTTGTGTCAGTTTTCCATAGGTGAGGCTTCACTTTTGTAAGTTTTCGGCCGGTCTGAAGCTTCACCACTGTTTCACCATACTGGCCATTTGCATAGTTCAAGCTTCACCACTGTTTCACCATATTGGCCATTACATATTTCAAGCTTCACGTTTTGAAATCAAGCTCCACCAATGTTTACTTATAATAGTAGACCATGACTGCAATGGTCTATAGTCATGATAGTAATTCCATACTGCTCAATAAGTACCAAGTCAACCAGGTTTCAATTCAAAGATACAGTAACATGTTTATTTTGTCAAATCCAATGTTTCTACAGATATGTTGTTATGAAAAACGTTTATACAAAAGTTGTTTTAACTACAAGTCTTGTTTTCTAATACTAACTCTTGTTTCTAATACTAACTCTTGTTAACTATAAACACTAACTCCTGTTACCTATTAAACTCTGTTACTTGGAAATGAAAGAAAATGTCATTCCAGACAAATTTCAGGTTTGCGTTGTTAGATTTTGACATTGTGTTCATTAAAACTACACTATAAAAATAATGAAGTTGCACAAGTGCACATTTCTTTTTATACAGGCAGTACTGTCACATTATTTTTGTAGTGTAGATAAACCAAGCTAAAACTCATTTTTGGTCTGGTTTATAAAATGTTAGCTTATCAAATTTCCTATTCACAATAGCTTGGTTACACCTCATTTGTTGTAGTTGAATTCAAGAAACTTTTGGCCGGGTATTGTACGACCACCTGATGATGGACCACACAATTCAGCCTTGCCCATAACACACTAATTATAATTGGTCCGAAACTATTCAAGCAAAGCAAACCAAAAAAGAAGTTAACTCTTCATTACCTGAGAATTTATGAAATGAGAGCATTAATTATAGAGAGTAATATGCATGATCAAAGTGTACTCAATGCTTTGCTTACTTAGTCGTGGTCACTACTATGAATAAAACTTGATGGGGGAAATTGTCCAGAAACAGTCAATAAGTCAACATACCAACATAATACAAAGTATAGAACTTTCCAGCTATCAAACACATTGTATGCATTTGTAAGACCATGTATACTTGACTGGCAAGCATCTCTCATTTCATATTTTAACTATGACATTGACAACACCTGAACAATTTCCCGATCAATTCATTCAATAGTGAACCTGTTGCATGCTATAAACTACATAAATCCAAGTCAAGACCTTCCAGAGTGGATGTCGTTACTGTGAGTTCAGCCAATAGGCGATCGTCAGAGGACTACATACATTAATCAGATGAAAAAACATGGATGGAATACACAGCTTAGGGCGCGTTCATGCTTGATTTTGAAGGTAGAATGAGCGATCTGAAACGCTCATCGTAAACGCTCATCGTGATCGCAGTTCCACGGTGTAGCTGTTCATGCTTACTTCTCTGGCTCATCCAGGCAATTCTCCTTGTGTGGCATTGTGTGACCTTCACTGTGCATGCTACGTAGACCCACTAGAGGTCAGTGCGTTGAACCCATTTAAACGCGTTTACAATTGTAAACGCATCTTTTTGTGAGTTTACGATCGACGTTCGTGATCGCCGTTTTTCGGTGATTCTACAAAAGTGAGCATGAACGCAAGCGTGTTTTAAACTAAACACGTAACAGATGCCTGATTCTGGCCGTCAAAATCAAGCATGAACGCGGCCTTAGAGGACTGCATTTGTATACAATACAGGATTCCAGCATTCTAGCATGAAGTTGGCCAGGTATACATGTAAGGCTTTTGGAATGAAAGCACCATAAACTGTCTAGCACACTCACATAAATAATATCCTGATAGAAAATGCAAAAAAACACAAAATTATTTTTCGACTTCAGACTCATTTCGCTTGATCGCATATATGTGCTGCATAAAAAATCAGACACATTTGAAATAACATGTGCATTAAACTTTGACCTTATTCTGTTGTCACCGCAGGATCAATGGGATGATGTGAACACATTATGTGTCGGGTACGCCAGTCCCGACTTCTTATTCAGGGAGTACTTTATAATTATTACACAGTATAAATAATAATGTTTAGTATACTACTATATAAAATAAAATAATCGTGTATAAATAATCATATAAAATAAGTACATTACAATCTTGAGTAACTTGTAACCATTCATGAGGTAATACATGTAAGGCTTTTGGAATGAAAGCACCATCACTGTCTAGCACACATACTATATAATAAACTTGGCACGATCTGCGCTGCGCATGCTGGGTACAATACCGACAGCTCGTAGGCTACTAGTCTCGTTTCCAGACTTGAGGCTGGCCTTTCAGGCACGTATACTGCGAATACTCACGCAACTAGTTATGTGTAGGAGACTAGTAGACTACTCGAAAACGATCTCGTGAAATCTCGAAATCAGTTTCGCTGGAGAAAAGTTCGGTGACCTCAGGACGATCACTCTGCGAGTGCATGAGTGACCGGAATAAAAATTAAATAGTTGTTTTGAAACGCACGATTTCGACATGATTTCGACATATTTTCGCCGCGACCGGTAGTGGCTTCGATGTCACATCACCTGAACAAACAAGGCGACCGATTGGATTCGATGTCACATCACCAGAAAAAACAAATTACTCGTCAAAGCTTCACACATTTCATCAATTTGTATAGTAAAGCTTCACCCAATGAAGAAAAACGAACGTTAGGACTTCACTACAACAACAAATAGGTCAGGGTCAGGCTTAGGCGTCGAGTCGACGTCGATATTTGGCGACCTCTGAGGAGGGTGGGTCCAGGCCACAGAGTGACCCTTGCATTAATACTATGGCGGCCATTATGGCACTCTACCATTTCAATGAATTTATTCCTGCTGGGTACCCATTTACCTCACCTGGATCGGGTGTGGCAACCCAGAATATTTCCCTCATTATAGTACCATACTAACTCTGGGTATATCTCAGATACACCCAGATTTAGCAGATAATCTGCCACAACTGATCGAAGTAAAGCCATTATCTATACATTAGTGTTTACAAAGCAATTCTGAGTTTTGCATGCATTAGCACAAGAGGATGATATTGGTTTCCATGGTTACCCACGCAGACTATACGGAAAGGCTGACAACTGAGTAGTGAATGGAGAATGACGTTCTATGATATTATCAATTAATATCCTTCCATAGCAAAAAATGAAAATGCACAGCCTAAAGTAACAGTTGGAATGGATA
Organism: Strongylocentrotus droebachiensis; assembly: GCA_035222895.1. Classification (NCBI taxonomy): domain Eukaryota; kingdom Metazoa; phylum Echinodermata; class Echinoidea; order Camarodonta; family Strongylocentrotidae; genus Strongylocentrotus; species Strongylocentrotus droebachiensis. The sequence continues at coordinate 49,896 of JAVYIG010011221.1, read as the reverse complement.
TTCTGTTGTAATGAAGTATATTTGCCAGTTTTAAAGGGAGATTTAATCTTCATACCAAAATGGTCTGAGTGAGAGTAGTTTTATAAACCTGTACATCAGATAATTTATTTCACTTAAACTTTTACAAATCTATTTCTCTAAATTTCTATCTGCTGCCCCTACCAGACCAACGTTATATAAAGATTAATTTTCTGATAAAGCCAACCCCACTGATAAAAATGTCTACTTGTATTCTTTGAACATGCCAAAATACATGTACATGTAGGTGGAACTAGATGCCCCCCTCTCAAAAAAGATAAAAATAATAATAACAATCATTATAATTAAAAACACTAATAATGACAATAACACTTATAATCATAATAATAATGATAATGAATATAATAATTATAATAATAATAATTTAAATAATCTTATTTTCTTTCTAATTAATGTTTTCGTTTAAAAAAAAATTCTTCTTTAATACTGAACCTGCCCAGATCAATGAAGGCACACATATTTGAGACCATACTACCAATCTATTTTCATTGGAGACCACCATATCTTTACCTTTTTCATTATATCTATACATGTACATGTACATGTATATCTACACCACACCAAATGTTTACTTTTCCATTGATTCAGTGAGGACACATGTTGGTATATGTCGTTGATATATCTAGGCCATCATAATATATTTACATTTTCATTGAAATCACCAAGGTACATGGAGGCGTATATACACCATTATACCTTTCTATTTCCAATGGAATAACAAGGGTATGTGGAGGCATGCCAAGAACATCTAACAATTTCATAGAATCTACAAGGGTACAATGGACGTGTATCTACGTCACAAATTGTTTGCATTTTTAGTGAATCCCAAAATATAAAAAACAAGATGTACATCTTGATCACTGTAGTTTTCTATTCCCAGTCCAGAGATACACTGACATGTAGGAGTATCAAGATCGGGGCCCTTTAACATAAAAAGTTACAATTGTTTGTCACTCCTTTATTCAATTGTACCTTTTCAATAAATGGCGACTTGCGATTAATTTCTACGCAACAGATACATACAACGCATGGCAAGATACGATTAATTGCAGCCAGATTTGAGAGACACTAAATTTTTTACGACTGATTGTAGGTTTATTTCTTTATGTTACAAGGTCCTGAAGGCATAAACCAACATACCTTTTTAAATATGTATTTTCACTGGTAGTTCAAGGGTATGCGTAGGTGTATCTAACATAATACTTACACTGACGGTCAACGTGAAAGGTCCAACATAAGGTTTTAGGTCAGGGTACACAGCGAGAACTCTGTAGCGAACTGGAAAGAAAAACAAACAACCAATCAAAAATAGACAAAAATAACATACAAATTGTTAGTTTTCCATCCCATTGTAATTTTTTCCCATTTTTTGGAGAACTTTCTAGGTCAAAATTGAAGTGATGGGAGTAATAACGGTTGAGCAGTAGCTGCAGTTTTATTGATATTGCTATATCCAGGTTCTCTTGAACAATAATAACCTTGAGTTCTGGTATTTGATAAATCTGGCAGTGTAAAAGGAATTTCTTGGAAGTCCTAAATTGTTTGTCATGAAGCAAATGGATCGTTAAGATCTGTTCAGTCGTTTGATCAAGATTGCAATATCTTGGTATGAAAACCACAAACAGAAGATGACATATTGATATGTGCATATATATTGTATTGATCAATCAGACAGATTTACAAGTGTGTTGGGTTCTGAAAGAATTTTTCATCCATATTTTCAAACTTTTTCATTGTGACCTGTTTAGATCCGTCTTTTTTCAATTACTTGTATATTGATGATATTCCAAATTTGTGGATTATATTTCAATAAATCAATTTGATTTAGTTTGATTTCCAATAACAACAATCAAGATTTCTCATCATAACAGTAGTGAGAGAGAGGGAGGGAGGGAGGGAGGGAGGGAGAGAGAGAGGGAGGGAGGGAGGGAGGGAGAGAGGGAGAGAGGGAGGGAGGGAGAGAGAGAGGGAGGAAGGGGAGGGAGGGAGGGAGAGAGAGAGAGAGAGAGGGAGAGAGAGAGAGGGAGGGAGAGAGAGAGAGAGAGAGAGGGGGGAGGGGGAGGGGGAGGAATGACTTTTAATACACACCTGTCTGTCCAGGTTTGTAGATAGCTTTGTCGCTTTGCACAAAGATAGAGAAGTGATCAATGTTGAAGAACAAACTCCTTGTTTCGTTGATAGTCAACCCACCAGTGCCGACCACACGCAGTGAGTATTCTCCTGCAGCTGAGGCTGCAACTGGAATCTAAAGATAAAAAAGAAGAAAAAAACAATCTTTTAAAAGTACTTATTCCATATTATATTTAAAGCCCACTGTTTTTTTTATCATTTAAATAAAACAAATGAACTTTCATTAACAAATTAATCTAATTTTATCATAAATAAATATAAAATTCATGCCATTGTACACTTACTTTGAATATATCATACAGAGAATCACCTAATATGTTGGGGGTAGCTACAGACATAAAAGCATAAAGACAGGGAATGAGGGAGAGAGACAGAGAGAGAGCGAGAAAGGGAGAGAGAGAGAGAGAGAAGGGGGGGGGGGTGAGATTTACCAGAAAAGGAAATAAAAGGCATATGTATTAAAAGTACATTACCAATACTAGTATGTAGTAATGTGGCCTTGAAGGAAGGAAACATTATACCATAAATCAATCAATTTGCTAGTGGTTAACTCTTTTTAATCATCAAACAATTAAAATCTATTTGTTCTTGATGTCATATCCTATCATATTTAGGAAAACAACAATTCTTTTACATAGCATCCTTTTCATGCCAGCAGACCCCAAGGCCATTTAGAAGCATGTTTGATTATCTCGATGAGTAGACCTTTCCGATCGGATCCAATATTTAAACTGTTTAATCTGTCCTTGAGGCCAACAATTTGCAATCTCTGTCATAAACATAAAAATTGTCCATTGACAATTTCATGTTCACTGTAGTCCTCAGGCTAATTGAATATCAATAGAAATAATCAATTAATTACGGGCAAGTCGTATATAATGGAGTCTTATAAAAATTTATTCTGGGTGAAATGGATGCTGGCAGATTCATTTTGCTCTCACTGCTTGCTACTTCTATATACTGTAGTTACATGTACATGTAACTATCTTTCTACCACTGTGGAAAAAATCATTCCAAAGTTTTACGATAACCAAGAAAACAATATCATGCAATCAATGACATCTGTTGATAATGAAGGTGTTTTCTTGCCACATGCAGTTGCCATTTACCCAAAGACCCCAAGAGAAAGAGAGAGAGAGATAGAGAGAGATGAAGAGACAATGAGAGGGGAAGAGAGAGAGAGGGAGAAAGAGAGAGAGAGAAATCAAAAGCAATAGGTAAATTTCTCTTGTTAAAAAGAAATTGCTGTACATACATGGATCATAAAATAATTGTATTTTTACCACTTTTCCCGATATTAATAATAATAATAATATTTAATTTTTATATAGCGCTTAATACAAATGTCTATAAGCGCTTTACAAATATTGTTTTCACACAGAATGTTCTATTTTGATTAGTCACACATGTCACTATTGCTTGCTTGCTACATATACTGTATATCAGCTACATGATGGCAGCAATTGATAGCATGCAACCAGATGACAAAAATGTCAAATATAATATAAGGTCGGTTAAGGTTGAATTTCAGTGGCAAGAATTAAATATAATCATATTGATTTGACAGACAGAACTAGTAGATTAATTGTATTAAACGGATCACGACACAGATATGAAGTTACTCCCAATTTCTCAGAATAAACACTCCCAGTGACAACAAAAAAAACAGTTCAGAGTTGCAACATCATCATCAGAATTTAAAGATTAAAATATGCTGCACTTTGTGTGGATTTGATTTACAGTGTACAGTATGTGAATTTTAAGAATGCAAACTTAAATCAGTATTAGTAAGTCCATGCTTAAATGTATAAGTTTTAAGTTTGGTAGAAGCCTTATATACATGTCATGATTACCCCCAACCAACAAAAGCTTTCTGTATCAATTATAACCTTGGACAATACGAGTCAGATCTGGAAGAAACTTGGAGAATATTGAGCCTTACTATATCACACACTACAGTACAAGTATCCCCTAAAACACTTCTGCTTTCGAGAAAAATTGAATATTAAAATTTACCGGTGCTCCCTGTAAATTTAAAAAAAATTCAAATAGCGCCCTCGGTTTGCAATGCAAATGCCCCTTTTATTGCTTTAACTGTGGGAAATTATCCATATGACATTTGTTTACCAAACCCTGTGTTTGTATTGTGCAATTCGGATTGATAAAAAGGTCCGTAAAACTGTCAGCGGAAAATCTCTCTGACTGTGCTCTTTAGAACGCCCCACAATACTGTCAAGAACGTTAAACAGCAGGAGGTCGATCAAAGACATCTCAATTTGTCCGATAAGTGTTTCACAAAACGTGAAAGTAAGTACATGTATGCGAACAGCAAAAAAAAAAAAAAATATATATATGTTTAAACTTCTTGCTTTATCTTTGAGCTCTTATTTTGTTCAACAGTTCTTATCAAGGTGTTATTAATGTACATTTATACAAATTTAAAGGGTGTCAATGTGATGGCTAAATTTAATAGTGCTTATATTACATCTACAGGGGCACCCAAGTATATAAAAATCGTAAATAATCACTATCCAGCCAATTTTCAAAATTTCCCAAAACTTTGTATTATACCTTTAATATTCGTCTTCAAACACATTCGTTTTAAAAATCCTTGCAGAATTGAGTGTTATATGACATCCTCTTTCACTTCATTATACAATTGAAGTGAATGTTTGCCATTAAATTTGTTGGGCTCCCAACAATTTAGAGAGGCTTTAAGTTTCATTTTGATACTTAGAAATTAATATAGCGGTAGAGTGTATGTGAATCGATCTTCTGAAATTTTCCCACCAACGTTTGGAGCGAATTTGGGGCTCCTACTACTTTAAGAGGGAATTTAAGATATTGCTCTAGTATCTACATCCTTCCTCCTTAGAGGATGCAGGGAAAGAAGGAAGGAAATAATGGCTTGAATTGCAATACCGGTACTACCACAGTGAAACTACTGTTTTTTCATAGAGTATGGTTCATCACCGATACAGCTGGACCAACAGAAATTAACTGTGGTAGAGGAAGGAACGGTGATAGAGGAAGGAAATGTGGAGTGTGGTTACGTATAATCAAGAAAGAGAAAGAAGTGAAGAGAAATTTTAAAACCCCACTGCACTGCTTATATAGCTGCTCGCCCCCTCTATGTTTATAGCAAACAATGCCTAATCGGTGCCTGTTGGTCCCCCATGATCCCCTTTTTCTTATGTAAATTGAGAGCTTAAAACACAGCAAACAAGTGAAGAAATAAAACTTTCTAATTTAATAATATATTTCTTAAGAAGATAACAGGACAAAATGAAAGATTAAAGAAATAAAGGAAGGTTGGAGGGAGCAAAAAAGAGGGGAAGAGATTGAGTCTTGAGACGGAAAATTAGTAGGAGATCAAAAGAGTGAGAGAGAGAAAGAGAGAGAGGGAGAGAGAGAGAGAGAGAGAGAGAAAGTTGCAGGGAAGAAAAAGATACATGAAGAGGGAGAGAGAGAAAGTTGCAGGGAAGAAAAAGATACATGAAGAGGGAGAGAGAGGAAGAGAGAGAGAGAGGGGGGGGCAGAAAGTGAGAGAGTGAGAGAGAGAGAGAGAGAAAGAGAGACAGAGATAGAGACAGAGAACTCCTTTCTCCTGGCCAAACAGTTTAAGTACATTTATATCTTTCCCTGCATTGCAAAATCCTTTGTAATTTTGTATGCAAGGCTGTGAGCAAATAAAAATTATTTACAAACACAGCTAGGTTCCACTTTAAAAAAGAAAGTTTTCTGAACAAACAGTGCCAGGTTCCACTCCCCCAGTGTGCACACAAGAACAAGCAGTGCAAGCCTGTACCTAGACCAGCTGATGGTCGTTTCAATCTTTCGCCCTTTCCCAAATTATGCGCGCGCGTGTATGAAATGCGTACTCCCCACCAATTTACCTTCTCAGGCTCTGTTTCCGTACGTGCATATTATGGTGTACTAGTAATATGTGAGCGCGCACGGATCATGTAGAGAACAGTCCAGGCAGTGGACTAGCCTGTACCAGGATCCATTCAGAACCTCTATGTACCTTGAAATGCATCAGTGCATGTGAAAACAAGATGATAATAACCAAGAGTTCAATAAACAGATTGAGGAAAAGATCAATGGCCTAATCTCCTAACGGATCTTGCTAATATAAACTATTCACATTAATTCTTAAATGCTATATGGGTCATTCCATCGGGTTGGGTCTTTTCAGCATTTTCACGTGTTTGAATGCTTAGAAGCTATTTACTCAAATTTAAATGTATTTTTAGAAAAATAAAAGTATGTTTTATTAAGAATAACGTAGTAGGGCAGGTCCAAGCTATTTGCTTTGTGACGTACGGGACATTCAGAGACTTTAAACAAGAAATAACAATGGATGACATTATTTATATGGCTATCTTTTGGTATGAGTCTGTGGCTATTATGGGCTAGTTCATTTGTGGAAAGTTTTAGTTCTGACCAATTCATAAATTAATTTTTAATGTAATTAATGTGCTGCGTGACGTACGGGACCAGAGAATTTCTGATTTTTTCAAAAATAAGTTCATCATAAAAGTTCTCTGAATTTATTAAGTTAAGAGATTTATGGTAATGATATCTTAATTCATTATGGAATCAAGCATTAATCACAACTATTACCATATTTTTCTGACCTTTCGTTGTTATGTAATATACCAAAACATAAATGTGTGTATGTGACGTACGGGACACGTGACGTACGGGACAACTTTTCCCTATGGGAAAATGCATTGAAATGAAGAATTTTCGTCAAAATTTGTTAAATGTGAACAATTTTAACTTAAATCAGTGACAATTAGAGTGTTTTAGAACCCAATTAGATCCTCTGACCATCACTTAATATCCTCTGTGTTAATTTATGGGGTAAATCAATACAAATATTAAGAAAACAAATTGAATTAATATATTCATACACACTATATTACCATTTTTATTCCATTTACCCATCTATCATGTGCAGTCATGCTTCTTTTCTCATTTCTTTTATCCATTCCATTCAACATTGCAAAATGTTTTTAAATAATAATTAATGAAGAAGATAAACTTAAAATCTTTTATTTAAACTTGTTTGAAACACAGGGGCACACTCGGCACATCATATTTTGTCAAAGAACATTTCTTATGCTCTTAGTGTTTGTGAACAAAGATACATTAAAAATATGAAGTCTTTTCTTCATAGCTTGCTTGAATTACTCGATAGTAATATCATATAATTTTGAAGGAATTCAAAGATAATGCTGAACATGTCTTTTTTAAATCCTTTTATCACAGATTAGAACATGTATATGTTGCTGTCATATATTCAAGAATTTTGATGTACATTAATGTAGCCTACATGTTTGTGAAAGATGGATACAAAAATATAAATCTTGAATGTATTTTGTATTGATTAAAGACATCTTATTAACACCACCAGATATAAGAAATTAAAACCCTAAAGGTTTGTGTGACCTTTTCCACAATTCAAAAGATTAAAGCAAAATCAACAAACATGCATGGGTGTAAAAGTGATAAAAATCTTAAGTGGGTGAGAGTGTGAAATACTCAAAAAGGCTATCCTTCCTAAAAAGTTATGATTTAGTTTTTAGGAGATCAAAATTCCCAAGCTGGCTCCATAACATGTACAGTGTATGCTGTAATCCTTTACCATCATATATGACATTTAAATAGAATATAACAAAACCTCACATGGAGAGCTTGATAGCATACATGTGCTAAGATTCTTACCTGCAGCATCTATGAGTTGTAAAAGCCAGATTCTGGTGCATCTACTACCATATAGTTTCATTAGACTCATTCCAGGAACTAGTACACTTTTATGATTTACATATTTAGCATCCTGCCAATGTTGGGGACATCAACTGGCAAAATACCAAAGTTGATAATACCAGGGGTCTGGCTTGAAGACTAATTACATGTACATCAAATTCAGTACAAACAAGTACATTCCTAGAAGGGACCCAGTTGGAATGTTCATATATCCCTGTATACAACAAGTTTCCTAACACAGTATATATTCTCCTTTTGGTCATTTCCTTTTTAACATCTCGCATTGGTTTTATATGGGGTTGTCCCGTACGTCACACACTTGTCCCGTACGTCACATTTCTTAATTTGATTATGTAATCAACACAGAATTTTCGAAATTTTTGTTAAACCTATTTTTTGTTAGGTATTCATCTAAATTAGAACTTCCTAGAATATCTTTAAAAAAAAAAATTATTTTCATAATTAAAATTAAACAAATTGTGATCAAATCGTGACGTACGGGACATCACACTTTGGAACCTACCTCATTTGCATAATTAATTAATTTTGAAAGTTTTTATATTTTTTTCCTATTTTCTAGCATGATGGTCTACAATTCCTGAGATATTTAATTTTAAACAAAAAATTCAAACGAGATACAAAAACAAAAATGTAATGTCCCGTACGTCACGCTAATTAATAAAAATCGAAGTTCGTGACCTTGGCACTCTTCGTATTTTGATCATTTTTTTTTATTTTTATCAGATTCATAAAATTCATAGTTTCAGCTTTAAAATGAGGTACATGTATAGTTTGTTAAATATATATAAAGATGAAATTTGACCCCCAGAGGGGACAATAGCTTGGACCTGCCCAGTACAGAATAAATAAACATGAACACAGAAACTTGTTCATCATATTTTTTTTTTGGTGAGAGTTTTACTACCAATGTCTCGGCGCTTTTGAGGGTGAAAGTTGTGACATGAAAACATGTCATTTTCATGAAGTTATTTCTGGAAAAAAATTCATCATAATGCAATGTTTCCTACTTAAAACATGTCTCCTTTAATCCCCCTAACCCCTACTATGTCTGAGAAGCTCAAGTGAAATGTGCAAAAAATCGGCAAGTTATTCCATACATTTATATCTTTCCCTGCATCGCAAAATCCTTTGTAATTTTGTATGCAAGGCTGTGAGCAAATTTTTTTATTTACACACACAGCTAGGTTCCACTTTAAAAAAGAAAGTTTTCTGAACAAACAGTGGCAGGTTCCACTCCCCCAGTGCACGAAAACAAGCAGTACAAGCCTGTACCAGGATCCATTCAGAACCTTTATGTACCTTGAAATGCATCAGTGGATGTGAAAACATGTCGATAAAAACCAAGAGTTCAATAAACAGATTGAGGAAAAGATCAATGGCCTAATCACCTAACGGATCATGCTCATGTTAAATATTCACTGCTTACAGTGTAAATATGCTATACATCGTATATTCAGGCCAAAGAATATTTCCATGTACCGGTACTGTACATGTTATGAAGTGAACTCTAATAAAAGGGGTCCTGATCCACATTCAGATATTAAAAATATGTCTTATAATGTGACCTATGATAATAAATAATCAAATAATCTGTATTATTCACATGTTAATATCAATTTAAATAAAAAAACTGTAAAGCGAAATAGAAGTTTGGGCATTGTTACAAACCTTATACATATTCATGTACATGTACAGTGTATGTTAATTATGCGCATGGGCAGAATACTCGCTTGTGAAGGGGAGATTTCGATTAACCCACGACCGTCATTGTCACAGGTATTTCATTATTTGTTTTGTTTTAATACTGTTGCTACTGTTGTGTTTTGAAGTGCAGGAAGATTTCATTACAGTATCCGAAATCACCTTGTTGTGACAGCATGTTATTGCACTAGAACTTGAGAAAGAATGGAAGCTAATTTATGCAAACTTGATATGCACCATCCTGCCGCTTATGATCTGTTTGTTCCACAAACACAAATGGATCTCAAGTGTTCTTCCCACATGTGCATTATGACTGAGATCAGGAAACAGGTTTTTTTTACAGCTTCCTCAGTTTTTCATGAAAAGGCCGTGAGAAACATGAAAGTGACTGAGAGACCGCTTTCTCCTAGACACAGTTTACTTCTAAAAAGAAGTAGGCAAACAGCATTCATGTATTTGCACCCCTAGGAATTCAAATGTTAATGAACATGTGCATCTTTAAAATATTGATGAGAAAGAATGATTGAGGTCTGGATGTCAACTGTATTCTAAAGACTGCATGGTTTTGATGAGCATAGTCAAAATGCCTCTCCTTTCCATCCAAGATCGTTGATTGGACAAGCCATAGGATACCTCCAATGCTCATCAATATTTGAATGGCCTAATTAATGCCCTATTTTTGCAAATTTCTTTCAGAGACTCATTTATTGTTAAATGGCTATGCTCACTCTTTAAGACAAATTATATTTACGTTTGTTTTGTTGATATACTGTATAAAAGATAACTTTATATTAAATATTTATTTGAAAATCTGCACTACATTAAAAGTGTCCACTTAAAAAAAAAAAAACTTTCAATGTAGATTTGGAATTCAATAAGCTTCACAGCTGAATAAAAACAGATTTTTATCTGCTGGTGAAAGTTTTGTCCTCAGGGCAACCGGTAATGAGAACCATTACACAGGGAATTTTTCATCAATCTATTGTTTCCACTTCACAAAGGCTCATTTCAATTAAACTTCAGTAGGATGTACAATGTACTTGTCATAAAATAACAAGGGGCTCTTGAACTTTTCAGCAAAGATAGTTCATGTATACAGGGGGAAAATTATTATCTTATGTAACATGATAACAGTCATTTGAAATGACTCTACTACTGGATATATCCATTCATTAGTGAACATTTAAAGCATGGACTTGTTAATAATCCCAGATTAAATTGAAAATATCCTTAATATCAACTTATATCTGGACGGAAAAGTTAATATGTTTTAACCTTATTTAGAGGGGCAAATAATTGTAATTCATGATTGCACAATAGTCAGAAAAATGTTTGAACTAAATGATAATTGATATAGCTTTGGGCTACTGTTCATCCCATAATCCTTTATCACAGACTTTGATAAAACCTTGTCTTTAAAAGATTAGTTGAGATTACTGAGGTAATATTAGGGCATTAATTTGTGGAGTACTAATGTGCACATGATCTCTAATGTTTCCTCTCTGATAATGTTGTATACAATAGTAGGGTCTCATAACACAAAGTTAAGTTTACAGCAATGATAAATATTTTGCAATCAACTATATCGTCGCTGTTTTCACGAAGTGACGGTAGCAAAAAAAAATTGCATTCACTTTGCGTTACGATTTTCCTCACTACCGTCACTTCGTGAAAACAAGGACGATATGATGGACAATCAATTGATTCTACAAATGATCAATAATTTGTGCAATCAATAGGCCATTTTCTTTTATGATCAAATTGAATACACAACTCTTTGTTAAGTGCCTCCTTCCATTTTATTTCATTCATCCGTGAATAATTGCATTTCACTAGTCAGAATAGGAATTGCATACATTGTACACAAATTGTTGCTAGGCAGGATAAACATTATTGCCTTTTCCTACCTAACAACACGAAAGTATGTATTCCCATTCCAACTATTGAAGTACGATTAATCATAACAGGTGAATGAAATAATTTGTAACGAGGCAATTAAACATTTTTGCATTGAATTAGATTAAATTATGAAAACATACAAAATTCCATTAACCCGCTAATTACCAGAACCGGGTGGTTCCAACATTGAGTCAATGTGAGGAGGAAAACTCAGCAGTTAATTAGCAAGTGTAATGCTCTCTTGTGGTTTCACTCACCTGTAGCATGACTTGATTGGTTCCCGTTTGTAGGGTTGCCATGGTAGATACCGCGACCACATTATCCCTGATGATAGCTGCCTCCAGAGACACAGGAGCACCTCTCTCGGTCTCAAAGATGGTCACACTCAGAGTGAGAGGCATCCCAGGTCGGATCGTGTTAGCAGCAAGAATTATGTATTGTCTGCAAAAAATGTAAAGATTGAACATGGAATTAAAGGGGATTGAGTTTTGTTATGGCCTCACACTCTTACAAGCAAGAGCAAGTCCAAGCTATTTTGTCCTAATGGTTACTGACCACTTCCAGTATTTCAATGTATTGTATTGAGTTTGTAGCCCTAATAGAGCCTGGTTTGGCTTAGCAAGAAGCAGAGATAATAAAGAGAAATTGAAGAAAAAAAAAATAAACGGACAGAGAATGGGAAACTTATGACTCTCTTCACTCCCCTTCATTGTATACCAGGTTTCAATAGTACCGGGGACCACAGACACATGGACATGGGTCTAGGGATGAGACAGAAAAATTCCCAATATAGGAGGAAGATAAAATGGGGGTCCGGGGGCAACGCCCCTCACTGAAATAAAAGGGGGTTGTGCCCCTTTACCGCTAAAAACTTTAAAATATATTTACGTAAAATGACCCCTTTTCCTTGCATTTAAAATTCTAAATTTGGGAAATATTTGTTACCACGTCTTGCTTTTATAAGGGACTCTATAACATTGTTCAGATGAGAGAAAAATACTGCTAAGGTAGTGAGGTCAATGCTACATGTAGGTGTACAATTAATGATGTTCTAAAAGTTTTAATATATATTTTTCCCGTCTTGATATATAGAAATCGGTGGAGGAATCTCATCCCCTGGGCTCCTAAAATGTTTTAACAGTGGTCACACAAAATTTTCTAATTTATCTAGGAGCCTCATCACAGAGCTTAAAAATATAACTGGGGGCCCCATGTGAGATATGCCTAGAGTGACTGAGCCCTAAATATAGAAACACCTGCCTGGATTACTTTTTCCTTCCTACAGTACAATGCATCAATACATACAGTACATATAGTTGTTGGCCGGGTGTGGCCTGCATGCATTCCTCTTTCCATTTCACTTGCAGTTGTCCACAATTGATAGCCTACTTAAATACACTTAGACCCTAGTTAGTCAATAAGCAAGGCATTGAGTTTGCAGGCTGCGCTGGCATATATAATCTGTGCTCATTTGCAAATGCCATGTACATAACATACAGTACTTTGGTGAGCATGAACCTAGTATTATGGTGATTCAGTCTTTGGGTCTTCATAAATTGATGACCTTCTCAATTTCTGCCTGTCAGACTTGACTAATCACCCATTGCTGAGAAATCTAACTAAAAATGAAGATCCTGCCATATTTTATGACTGGCATGCTGATGTATCAACCTAGTCAGTAACAAGCCGATTCCTACGAAAGACAGATCTTTTGATCTATCATCCATACACTGAGCTTAGATGTTTTGTCACTGCCTTGCCCGCCCGCCCCCATGGTTTCCTGTAAAAACAGGAAGACTCTTTAATCCTTGCTTTTAATCAGGGATCATCCTATAGTGCATGTCACTGTCCATGGGTAATGAAATATGAATTATGAAATGATTTGGTTACCTAGATGTATATCAAGTTATTTCATGGGAATTGCTCAAACCAGCATTAATTTGAGACATATGGGTTGTGTTTTGTGCAAGCTCAGTGTAGACATACATCCTACGGGAAATCTTATGTCGGATTTACGTCCAAGAAAATTTTTCATTAAAAAAATATGTTGATAATTACATATGCAGTCTGACTCTGTTGCTATGGCAACATCAATCTGTTCTTTGTACTTGAACGAGTCAAATTAAGTTATTAGTGGTATTGCTCTTTGATGTCAAATTAATGTCAAATTCATATTCAGTCAAATGAACAATTTTTCTCCCTCAGGAGAAGCAGTCATGAGGAATAAATGTATATCCCTCTTTTGTGATAACAGTTTTAGCTCTCACCCATCAGCCAGGCTCTACAAATACAATGCTAATTGCGACAAACTCTGAAGGTTCTTTGGATATCTACTCTAGATCCAGAAGATCGAGTACGGTTCAAGTTTCATACCAGCAATACAGATCAAGTTATCTACTTCAGAGTAGGTGTTAAAATGCCACGTGATAGTAAAGATATTATATAGAGCAGGGTCAGGGTGGGCAAAAAGGGATGGGCCAGTCCAGGCCAGGTGAGAACATAAATAATCAAGGAAAACAACAGTTTGGAATAGAGAGGACAGTTTGGCCCTTGATTGAAGTGATGAAAATATCTAAATAAAGGAATAAGAAAGGTAAAACATTTGATAAGGAGCAAGAAACAGGAATTTGTGAAGAAGATGAAGATGGTGGATGAGATAGAATGGAGACATTTGAGAAGTGAGAAAGATAAAAAGGGGGTATTTTGGACTACCAAAAGTCTAATCTTCAGTCAAAATTGTTTTACAAATTACATGTAATGTGTCTGAATGGCTTCAGTAACATATTAAAGTTCTGTCTTTATCACTGTTTCTATGTGTTTCCAATTGTTTTTTGTGTAGAACTAAATGCGTGTCATATGATGTACAGTGGCCATGACAGTGTTAAAGTTCTTCTCAGAGACATCAGTTTTTCTTCATCTTACAAAAAAAATGTTTTCTGAAACAACATTTTCTATTCAATGAAATTATTATGCCAGCCTTGAATCATCTGTTTCACACATGCTGTATATATCTATCTATCTACATGTACATGTGTATGAAAAGAAGAAAAAGCACTGAGTTCTACGTCAATTCACCTAATTTGTCAGGCAAAGGTCAACAACAAAACAATTCTGACCTTCATTATGTAGGTCAGGGTACCTGAGAACGCTATTGTTGGTTTTTAAATACAACGCAATCACTTAGTACACTTGAACGAAAGAAGGCCTCCATGTGCATCTGTGAATTTCCTGTAACTGTTTAAATGGTTTCTTACAGGTCCTACATACATGTACCATAATTGGTGATTGGTCCAATCATTTTAAGTACTAATTGTCCTACTAATTAGTAATTACCATGGGTCCTCCTGTATCAGTGATTGTTGGGCGTCACATTAACAAGTGCCCGGGACATATGGGTACCAAAAATCCAATTGTGGACTCAAAAAATGACAAAATGTAAACAAAGGACCCATGCATGATTGTATAATATTATAAAGTCAGATTGAGCTCCTTCCAAAAAGGAGTGTAAATGTATAAACATCCTATACATGTACATTAGGTCCAATATTTATGAGCCAGTACTAGGGATCAGGGGGAGGGGGTAAACAAAAACACCTTGCAAAACATGTAAATCCTGCAGGTTACGATCACAACATTACGTTATGATTCATGAATATTACAGGATCCATGCTACCGGTAATTGGTTCAGGAAAGAATACTCATCGATCACGACAAGTGGTCTTAAAATTGATCGTGATTGGCAATGGCATAATATCCTGTTCATACAAGTGCACTGCCATTCATAGAACTAATACCGGTAAGTATTTAACAAAAACCTATTCACAGACTCATAGCATCTGCAATTAATTTATGTTTGAAATTTGAAGTAAAATACAAAATACATTTTACAGTCTGAATATTAAAAAAATACTAAAATACATGTACATGTACACTGTACATATAAACATTAATGACCTAAACATACTGTAAACTGTATTTTTAGAGTCTTTCCTTACTTTCACTCTCACCACTTTCCCTTCATTGACTAACAAATGTCATTCAATTTGTTTAAATAGCTCATTAAAACCTAATTTAATTAGTTTTAAGTGAGCTTGAATGCCATTGTATTTCAGTTTCACTCAGATAAGAATATCAAATCTCACAGCTGAAGACAATTGTAATTTTATACATGATCGAGGCTTGAACACACTCAAAATAATATTTACTGTTCAAAGTAGTTTCATGTGATTATGTTTTTTAACCAGACGCAATATGTCAAACCTGCTTTAGCAACTACATGTACCTGTCTATGGGTGCGTTCAATCAACACCTTTTCACCCTAGAATCACAATTTTTAAAGACGTTTAGTTTAAAACACGTTTTGTTCAAGCGATTTTTTCGTCGTTTAAAAACACAAACATGAAACGCTGAAAAAGATGCGTTTTGTATCATGATTCAGCAGAATCACGGTCTCTAAAATTCTATTGAACAAACAGAGATCTCAATCATGATTCTATGGCGTCATTATCGTGGCCTGCATGTTCCGGTTAGGGCAAAAACCGCGCGCCTGATTTCATGTACATGTAATTTGCGTTCAATATATCATGCTCTTTATCGTGGCCTGTTCCGTTATGTTATTCCTTGTTTTACTTCTATCACCTTCTCTTATGTTATTCTTTTGTTATTCTTTGTTTCTTCCTTATATCACCTTCTCTTATGATATTCTTTTTTTTCATCATTCTATCACTTTCTCTTATGTTATTCTTTGTTTTAATCATTCTATCACTTTCTCTTTCTATCTTTCCTTGTGTTATTCCTTGTTTCTTCCTTCTATCACTTTCTGTTTTTTTATTCTTTGTTTTAATCATTCTATCAATTTCTCTTTCTGTCTTTCCTTTTGTTATTCTTTGTTTCTTCCTTCTATCACCTTCTCTTATGTTTTTCTTTGTTTTAATCATTATATCACTTTCTCTTTCTGTCCTTCCTCATGTGTTCCATCCTTATATCACATTATCTTTTTGTCTTTCATTATGTTATTCTTTGTTTCTTCCTTATATAACCTTCTCTTTAATAATGTTCTATCACTTTCTCTTATGTTATTCTTTGTTTCTTCCTTCTATCACCTTCCTTATGTTATTCTTTGTTGTAATCATTCTATCACCTTCTCTTTCGGTCTTTCCTTATGTTATTCTTTGTGTCTTTCTTCTATCACCTTCTTTTATGTTATTCTTTGTTTTAATAATTCTATCACATTCTCTTTCTGTCTTTCCTGATGTTATTCTTTGTTTCTTCCTTCGCTTCTATCATCTTCTCATTCTTTGTTTTATTATTGCGATCTATGCTCAAAACAGCAGTCGACAGTCGGCCGAAAACAATTCCAGAAAGCGCGCGCCGAAGTTGACCTATACTTCCTGGGTCAAACTGCGCAGTGTGATGTGCAGTGGCTGGGCTCGAAATGAGCTAGAATCAGTGTTAACAGAAATCGCTTGAACGCTTTCCAGCAGTGACCTTGCTTTGTAACAGCATTTTGATTTGTGATTCTAGCTTCGAAAAATCGCCTGAACGCACCCTACAAGTATATAATATATCGTAGACTCTATAGTTTTTTTTTAAATACCATCTTTATTGTCTCCCTTGTGTAGTCTTTATTGGTTTCACTGTACACGTATATCATTCAAGTACTGGACCTACTACAGTGACCCACAAAGTACGTCAATCGACAGGGATGGGTGGAGAATGACAAAAGATTCTGACTGCTTTAAGCTGACATTGTTCACTGACTGTCAATACATCTAAATACTTGCCAAGTCATCCCGGGACCGACCTCGCATGGTTTACATTCCCAGGGCACTAGCTGTATGGTTCTAACAAAAGCATTTGCTGATGTTCTTCTCCCAATTTTTTAATCTTTTTTCTTTGCTTTGTTTAAGGTGATACCAACGAACTTCTGTAAAAAAAAACATCATACACAATGTTCACAGTAAACAGATGTTTTACTGCCCCTGGCGGATTCTACTAATATGAATTCCAGGAAAGCAAACGGAAGGACAACTCATAAATAATTGACAGGCCAACAAATATATTTTTTAGACTTGAGAAGTTGAGAGCCCTTTTATGAGCTGGCTGAAGTTGATCTCTAAACTGCCACAGAACAATGCAGTAGCACATGATGCTGTTACCTTCTTATTTTATTTTCTAATTTCAAATTTTCTTCTGGTAGGGTCACCCTTGCTTTTTTGAAATCATGTAATAAACACTTTGACATTCTTACATTGTGTGATCCACGAATTTCAAATGCTAAATGTACAAGAAATGTTTTGTTACTTTTGATTTTGAATAGATTTGTGATGGTGAAACATAACATCATCTGAGGAGCAACGAACCAATTTTATTGGCCTATTTGGGACTCTCCTTACAGGAACTGCTGGTGTAACAGACTGTCAACAATTATTTATTGATAGCTTAAGTGATTATTGTCTGCAATTGCAAATGTCATATAAAAAACAAGCAAATAAACAAACAAAAACATAACATGTTCATTAATTTTGAATACTTTGTTACAATGATGAGGACAGTCAACCCAAAAACAAAAAACAATTTTCTTCTGTAAATTCAAATTCACCAGCTTGTAGCTGAGACTATGAAGAATACTTATCAATATAATTAAATTCAATTCAACAATTAAACACTCCATTTTTAATGTTAACTGAGAATCTTAAACTATCCGGAAAAGATGAGGGAAAGAAAGTAAAACGCTTTCAACATGGGAAACTTAATTAAAACTTCCTTCATACTAAGTACCATTCTAAATCAATTCCCATTTCTTGATTAAACATGTTAGACTTTTTGCTTCATTTTCTACTAGCCAGGAATCTTTTAAGCCCACTGAATGTTTATGCTGCAGTTTATTACAGTAGCTTTGACCTTTTCGTTGATCAATTTGCGTTCATGGGCAGGAAAAACAAGATTTTCTCCTCCCCGTGAACCAACCCGTTCCATCAAACAATGGATCAGTCCTCAGGGTAAAACCAACACAAAACATTAAAATCAAACAAGTTTGCATGTAAACGAAGGTTGTATCGGGATTCGGGGGCATACGAACGTGCATGGAAGAAATTCATTTTGAGGGTCTCGATCGTACACATGATATTTTGTAACCCACCTTATTGGATTAGTGAGGTTTAATTCAATCAAAATTTAAGGGTTTATTTTCATGACATTATGATTATGGAATTTCCACTTGTGACATACCCTTCTTCTACACGTTAATAATTAATTTAAGTTAACATTATCAGGTAAGACTGTGTCCTCATGGAAATATTGAAAATTTGTGTGATCTACAGGGGGAAAAAAGATGGTGGGGTTGAAGCTTACCATACAAATGTAGGTACAGTTTTGGGAAGCTCCAATAAACTTCATGAGGTTTATTTACTTTTACTTTGAATATGAACAATTCTTATTTGATGTGGAGTTCCGTTTAAATATCTTTATGGGAATATCAAACAAATTTCAGGATAAAAATCACATCCTGGGCCAGAATACATGTATAAATACCCAGAGTGCAACAGGCATGTGTAAACGGCAGCTGTGTTTGGATAGCATCCCAACCTCTTGTTTGTAACAAAAAAGACACTTCTTAAATAAGTTATTTTCTTAATAATATCAAATCTCAATTTCTATCATCCATTCCAATCAAAATTAGTTTCCACGTCCCCCAACAAAATATGGCATGTTTTAGAAAGTAGGTAATGTTTATCTGTTACTGATGCTGCTGTTGTTACTGTTCAATTTTGCGTTTGCATAAGGTTCACATCAAGAAATTAATAATGTAGCTTGTCTAATTTTAAAATTCCTAAAAATCTTTGGCGAGTATAAAATCTTTTCTTGCTAAATTGAGTTGACTCAATTTAGCAAAAAAGGATATTTGTTCATGAGAGCATGGACTTTTTCCAGCTTTAAAAAATGGTAACCAAGCATTTTAACGCTTTGAGGGGTAACAAATGTGTCATTTCAATTCACTATTCCACTTCTACAAATGCAAAAATTCTAGGATTGGCTCCCCATGGTGATCATGAAAGGGACTTTTAGATTGAGTGGACAAGAACGGCATGAACGTCAACTGATCATGCTTGTCTACGGCAAAAGGTTTTAACATTTTATCCTATTTCTTGATATCAAGAATTAATTTTCTGTTATAAAGCAATGGTAATATTTGATATCAAGAAAAGTCCCTAATACCAACCGAAACATTTATGATTGATTGAGTCCATGGCTCTTGAAGATAAAGACTCCTTTGAAACAGGTGGGGAAAATTTGTTACTTAATATCAACAAGTTCAGACATTCATGGAACCCATGACTTGTGTATGGCACCCATCAGATATCACATTATCAAATATTTGTTTTAAATCAATTCCAAACATGTAACATGTTCTGACAACTTGGTTATTTCGACAGGTTAATAGTCTTCAGAGAATGTTTCAAACAGTGTGTAAAATAAGTTTGCTTGCAAGTTTTCATGAATCTTTCAAATTATATCCTGACAGGTGTATAAAATAACAAAAGCACTATTAATATGTATTTCTATTTCTTGAATACTTGTTATCAATACAGCAGCAATTGTAAGAGCTTAACCTTTATTCATGCTACATGTACATTTACATGTATGCAGTGCAATCTTATGACCATATTCATTAGATGTTAACATCCAACTGCAAATCGAGATCCCCACAACTGTGAGCAAGCAACAGGTGAGATGGTCTAATAGAAGTATGATCAGCTCTCTATCTATCGTCTATGACTCTGATGGACCTTGTTTCAAAATCGTGTCACGTCACATTACAGTTTAATCCACAAATGGAGGTACATCTAATTGAAGTTCTCAACCCCCCTCCCCCTCTCCCCCTCCCTGTAAAAGAGATAATTATGACTTACCCTGGGTAGACAGTAGGAGTTGTAGGAACCACTGGAAGCGTTGGATCTGGAGGAGGAAAAGGTGGTCTTTCCTGAGCATTGATCCCTAAGATCACTCCGAAGAGGACCAGCAGGACCACTGAGCCTGACTGCATCATTGTCATCTTCTTCTTTCTCCCAACACTCAATCTGTACGGAATTAAACAAAACAAAATCTGTTTATGATTCAGACAAAGGCTCGTTCAGATGTACATGTAGTACAGTAAACTGCCGCAAAAAAACATTGTGCTTTTAAAAAGTGTATTTAAATGGCATAAAGGCCCTACAAGAAAGCTACATGTACATGTCTGTTTGTTTGTTTATTTATTTTAGCACGGTGGCATACTTCAGCCAATGGCTGTTCTTCAGCATGGCCGTGCATATAAAAAGCAATCACAATTTTACAAAGAAACATACATTATAGATTAACATGAGTTACATACAAATAGTTAAATGAAACATACATAGGTCTATATGTATATACAAATAGATTAGAAGGCGAGAAATCCAAACAAGCCCTAATGTAGAAAAATGAATATGAACAGAAAAAAATATATAACAAATGAAATAGAAGAAAAACAAATCAGTCGTTTTGTGGATCTGGATGTGTAAGACGCAGGGCCCTACTGCTGTACTGGGCATGAACGCATCGGTTTGCTATTAAAAGTCAAACATGATATTACAAATATTATAAACTGATTTTGAAAGTATAGTAGCCTACAGTCAGAGTACAGTATGTAAGTGTATAAGATCGGAAATGTGAAGTATATTACACTTTACGACAAAGTAACAACATCATAAAAATAAAACGGTGCAGTTTTTCCACATCTCATCTGAAGACTGAACGAGGCTTTATTAGACATTTGACCAAATAAGAGGCTAATGAGTAACGAAGGAAAGAGAAAAAAAATTCAGTCTAACGTTAGAACTATAGATCTAACTTAGAGGTCTAACTTTGTTACATGTAGATATAGTCTAGACACGTTCATAAATTTAACAAGAAAAACAATAATTTGCACGAAGTTTGAACACTCATATCATTCAGTCATTGGCATTGTTACACAAATTACGTGTCCTTCTACTAGTTCTAGGACTATGGCTACGGCAGACTACGGATAATGTGTTTGCGGTCCGCCGAGGGCGAGGCTCTGGGTGGTTGACCGGCTCGAATACGCTCAATTCTACATGTATCTGTCTTCTCTGTTCAAAATCAAATCGAGAACAACAAAAAAAACTTTATAATTCGATTCCAAAATGCCCACTTTGCACTTGGTACATGGTAGTTATTCCTCCAAAAGATTCCTCGAAAGCTATATACGTACTACAAGACAGAGTCTACAGAGAAATAATACAACTTACGTTCCTAAATCTAATGCACTTCAACTGGTCCGTCGAATAGGCTAGATGTGCACTTTGATGATTTTTCTCGAAAACAATAATATTGTGCATGGACGAGCGGCGATCGACAAATGGGGGCGCTGCGTTGATGCTGCGCTTAGAGTACCTATATAGGTACTCTAGTGTCTCTATAAAGGGACACTATATCTGCGCTGATGAGTTTCAGTGCATGGATCCGAGATAAGACGTCGTAATTCTTCAATAGAATGACGTCAAACCCAAAAGGGATGAAAACTTGTATACATTGAACGCTACAATAAATACAATACATGACCCGGATTCAGGAAAAGGATTTAAGTGGGAGGGGGCCAGGGGGGAGGGGGGAGGGGGAAGAAAGGAAGGGAGGAGGCCTGGAAGGTATGCGCACACATCAATTGCCAAATATCCGAGTACTGTAGAGTGCTTTCTTGAAAAACTTGTTTTGCGCCTCTGCCCGTGACAAATTAAATTGTGTGAAAGTATGTACAGCCAATTTGAATAAAAGAAACAGGGGTTTGGTGTTGTTGTTAGGATGATGATGCATTTAAGTTTGAAAATAATTCGAAACTTCGAAATTCTAGACCAGAATCTAAGAAAAGTCAAAACAAATCACTCTCGTGAGTTAAAGATAAACTTGTAATATCCCATTTCTAAAACAAAAAAAGTAACTGTTACTTCCGAAGTGAGGAGTCTCCGGGCTGTATTTTATGCATGTACGGTAAACACACTACCTAACGTTTTTAATATGTTCTCTGATTGATTGAGAGAGAGAGAGACGGAGAGAGAGAGAGAGAGAGAGAGAAAGATCCGTGATCAGCAATATTAAATGAGAAAAGTTATACTTGTCATTTAGGGTATGATTTTACTCAGTCCAACTTCCGATTTGCCACTTAATTAATATGGGCTTTTTCTATATTTTTTCTCAAATTTAATATCTTACAGATGTTTATTTGGTGTTGTTAATTTTTTTCATGTCGTTCAAAACAACCTTTTTCTCTGCATTTTCTGATTTTCTTCAAAGCAAGTGAATAATCTGTTACCAATGACCCTAAATTCTGTACATTATTGATACGCTGTACAATCATGATGTGATCAGGTGCGTCGCTGAAGGAGGGAGGGGGTAGAATGACACCCCCGTTCAAATTTTTCTATGGGCAAATTCGACCTTTATTATGCTGTCGGCAAAATAACAAATTTCACTTGAAATATCAAATGACTGTTTTTTCTCTCTCATCTTTTTTTAGTTTGGGGGTGGGGGGCGGGCTGGCTAATTTGAAAATGTTCAGCTTAGCAACTTAGGTCCGACTCCCTATAAAAAAATGATCTAGAGATATTCCTGGATGTATGTTGGCCCGGGACTATGCACAGCTCGTTTTCTCCAAACGTCCTCTACCCTTCGATAATTCTAAGAATATTGGACCCCTTTGAAGACAGACATTAGCTGACAAAGGCAATCTAACCCATGAGTGGTGAATAAATCAGTCAAAAAAACAAAATCAAAGTATAATACTGAAAGGAATTTTGACCCTTTGATAGAAACATGACCTGAATGAGAGAATATAAAACGATTATACACCCGTATCAGTGAAAGTTACAGAAATCGAATAAAGAATGATTAATTTGGTTTTTAAAGTTGAGATTAATTAAAGGATATATCTCCTAAAAAGCATTTGGGTCATGATGTAGGATATCAGGGAGAATTTTCCCGTTTGTAGTGTACAAAATATCAGAAGTATCTCTCTTTTGGGGGTGAATGGTAAACCTTTTTCATTAATATGCATAAATTAACATAATTATTTTCCCCACTTCATTTTCTTGCGTGAAAAGGAATCAAGCAAATACAATCATGTATTATAAAAATTGGGAAACTGGATGATTAAACAAAAAATAGATGACATTTTACAAGTTCGATGACTTTGGGCAATCATAGCCCCATTATAGGTGATTCTCCACAATTATTCTCGACTTCAGAATTCCTTATTGACTTATTCTCTGTCCCATCGGATTGTCATAATTGTCATAATTGTCATAATTGTCATAATTGTCATCGATTTTTGCACTCTCGCAAACAATGCCCTCTTGTTCATTCCGTGAACACATACCACACAAAAATGATACCAAATGATTTGGGATAAAACACTCTTTCATAAGATGTATATTAATTTACTATTCATAGATGATTTTTTAAATAATTAGCAATTTTCTAGGTGTAATTTTTTTTTTGGACTCACACGGTAGTTGCTAATCGATTTAATTTAATTTAAAAGCGTGTGAAGTGATGTGAAACAGTGATGGTTTATCAATCCCATCATTAATTGTGCCTGGAAAATCGTCCCTATTTATTGTCAGTTTTCTTTTCTGAGTTATTATGTGTTTGTTTTATATTTACCATGGTAATATATGTTCCATATGGTAATAGATGTTCCATATAATAGTGCAGAATATAGTTTCTACGTTCAACGTTGATTAACATGGGCAACGCTTGGGTGGAGGAAGGCTGGTGTGTGAATGGTTTCCCCATCATTCAAAATTATTCATCGATAAATTTAAGAATTTATCGAGCGTTTTGGGTATATCGACATTTGTACGAACCCCCTTTTTTGTCTAAAAAGTTTGAGAACTTCTGTCAGCTCATTCATATTTGCCCAGTATTGTTTATTTGAAATTTTACATGCAAATAATGTAAATATTACTGTTATAAGATGATGTTCCCCCCTCCTCCTTTTGTTTATTCAACAATCAAGACAGGTACTTGATGGTAATTTGTCATCAACGACGTCAATTATTGTTCCATATTACCAGTGTTCTCTATATACTTATGATGATTTTTTTTTTTAAGAAATGTATTCCTACAAGACAAGCTAAAATTAGAAGTATACTTTTTTTAATGAAGTTTGAAATTCAAGTAAACGACTCGAATACATGGAGTCTTGTGTTGTTATGGTAGCAATTGTTAGATATTTGTATATGTGGAAAATAATTTGTACTCTCTTGTAGAATAAAATGATATACTCGGCTCAAAGACATTAATATCTTATTATTTCCCTTATACAATTTGTATCCCCTTCGTTTACAATAACAGCATCAGGATCAAGTAATCTGTTTAATGGGTATCTCGACACCCACTACGTCCATTTTCGTTATAATATTATTATCCACTCTATATACTTATCCTGAATTCATTACGTTGTTAGCCGGAAACCAATAATCGCCTATAGGTGCTAATTGATTTCATTGAATGTAAGATCGTGTGAAGTGATGTGAAACAGTGATGGCTAATATCAAACGTTGAATCAATATCAAGTAATCTGTTTAATGGTTATCCCGACATCCAACATGTCCATTGTCATTACAATAATTATTATTATACACTCTATGCTTGGTCGATTCGATTAAATCGGATTGCGCGCCGAAAAGCGATTAAATAATAAAACTATGAAATACAGTATACTAGAGATAACCCAAAATCCTCACTTTTCTCTCAATCCGCCATTCAGAGAACGTCTGCTCCGGCAAATCGTCTTAACTTTCACGGTACAGTCAAAACTATTTTTCTTTTTTTCCAAGCCAATGATGTGCACGTCGGGCGTCGTATTGCTATACGAATTATTTAATTTGTGTTGTTGATTCGTGATGTTAGGAAACTGTCCTGGAATTTTTCTGTTTCAGAAGTCGTGCTCCAAATGAATTGGTACTTCTTTTGAGAGTGTTATTTAGATTTGGAAAATAATAAGGAGCTTTCGACAGACTGACAAAAACATTTAAAGGCACACTGTCCTACTTGTAGCTACTTGCTCCCTCTCTATAGAAAACTTCCCAAATCGGTGCCTGTTGGTCCCCCATGATCCTCTTTTTCTTATGTTAAATGAGAGCTGAGTTAATGAGATAGCTACCTGTCACAGTGACCTCGATGGCTCGCTGTGTGGTCTAATCCCTTCTAGCTGCAGTAGTAACGCCTACCTTTAAACAAAATATACTAGCCCATAACTTTTACTTTTATACTATCAAACAATGGAATTTGTGAGAGATTTTCTCGACATAGGAACAAACTTCCTCGTCTAAACCAGTTAGTTTTTAATATTTTAAAGAGCCTGGTAGATGGTCGTCTTTCAAGTTAGTTTCTGACTCTGAATGGGAAAAATGCGTGTAGAAGAGTGTCGGAAATTAGAGCAACTCTATTAGGCGGTTTCATAAAGTGCAATGACTTGTGTTTAATTTTCGTGCGGGCATAATTATACCAATAATTTAAGTCATGTATGTGGGTCTTTGAAAGATATATCACCGAGTAGACAGCATCAATGAACTGGAATTGGTGATCAAATTGAGAGCTATTATAATTAAAAATAGATTATAATCGACCCAATGGATGGTGTGGATAATGAAATTCCATCAATATATTGATTTAATAGGAACAGAGAATAATGGCAAAAATCTTGATTACTTTTCATTTTCACCCGAAACTACTGATCATGAGCAAGGCTACTTTTTTACAGACATGATTTGTCCACAGGCAGACTGTGAGGAAGCCTAATCAAGCTTGGAATTACTGGTGACACAAGTGATTCAAAAGACAAGTCAGACTAGAATTGAAAGATCTCATATTGATTTTAAGGAAAGAGAAAATTGCCTCCGTGTTTACGTTGTTCTATAAGATCATATTATAGTTTCAGAAGAAACCAAAATCACACAGGTTAACTCTTTGGGATGGGGAGAAAGCGGAAGGATAAAATTAACAAACGAATCAAGGTGAGTATATGAAATCAATGAAACTTACTGGTTCTGGTTTATGTGACTTATGAGGATATTCCAGCAGTTATTGTTATGATTTGGCACGTTTTTATTCGAAACTTTCTCAACAAAATATGTTAACTCGATCGTCTCTTTAAAATATTATCGTGTATTTATTTTATAAAAGCGTGCAAAATGTTCTGATTTATTCTCCTGCTCAGTTAGATGCACATAATAAATATGACTGTGTAGTATGTATATACCCCGAGTTTCAAAGTATACCATGGGACATGTTGTCTGAAAACAAAAAAGGTATAAAGGAGAAAAGTAATTATACATCAACAATTAAATCATAAACTAGTGTAATGTGTAAACAATAGTTCTCCTGTTAAGAAAAACGGTATTTACCAATATATTATAATCATCGAACCACCATGTACATTGTTTGTTTTGTTCTGCTGGTGATGTACAATATTACTTTGATAAATCATTACGTTCCGTCTAGATCTTTATACGCTCTAAATTCAAACACAAGACATTCCTTCGCCGTGTAATGATTTCACTCGAGACATTCATAATAGCAGATCAGTTGAAATGTAAACAAATAAATCTTATAGGGTATCTGTTTGATCCGACATATAATTAATCATTATCTTTCATGTTCCTGTGTTCTGGTCTTACCCCTGTTATTTTGTTTATAATGCAGATGTTGTATATAATTATGTTTTAATTTTGTTTTATTTATTTATTTTATTTTCATAAGAGCGCCTTTAGTCTCGATTTCAAGTCGATATGGCGCCTTACAAATCTCATATATTATTATTATTAGGCCTGATGTTATTATTATTGTTGTCATTATTATTAATATACCCCATCTTTCGGCTTCTGATCCATAAACAATAAAATTGTTCGAAATATATACATCAGTTTTTTTTTATAAAGTGTATTCTTCTTTTCTACAAATGAGATGATTTCTTAATTTTTCATGCAATCACATTTTTTTTCCCAGCAGATTCAGCAACCTGCTCAATGTGTACGCATCATACTGCTATCGGCATGTATCATTCTATCGATATCCTTGACAGGTAAGACACGACTTCGAATTGATTAGCAGCGTTATTCCGACCAATAATATCAATTATAATCATCATCATCATTATCATCATCGTCTCCATTAAAATCATTATGATCCTCAACATTATCCTCCTCGTCACCAACGTTACCGTCATCGTTATTTTTGTCTTGGTTGGAATTTTTTTCGAGAAAGAGTAAATTATCCCCTCCAATTCTGCATTTTAAAATGTTATCATTGTAACAGAAATGTTGGTCTCATATCCGGCTTAATTTCTTGTATTTCAAAAAGCTGGAATTTGGGGTTTAAACATTGAAACAAGACCACGACGCGAGGTGTCATCATCGTTGACTTCGAAGATGAACACGACCAAGACCCTACCGCAAAACATATCATGCCAGTCGATTATCAGCCCGGACGGAACCGTGATAAAACTTCTACCAAAACTGATCTCCAAACCACCGGTTCGTCTACCGGTTTTGAATAACGTCGACCGACATCTCCTATGCCGGTTACCAGGTTAGCTGTTATTCTCTCTCTCTCTCTCTCTCTCCCTCCATCTCTCTCTCTCTCTCTCTCTCTCTCTTCTCTTCTCTTTTCTTCTCTTCTCTTCTCTCCCTTTTCTCTTCTTGTCTCATCCTGTACTTCTCTCCCTCCCTCCCTCTCTCACTCCCTTTCAAACACACACACACGTATACACAAATGAAACATGCAGTGGACCTTCTAACCAGGGACGTGATAGAGAAGGACTTGAATCAAGCCGTTCTCCTTTGACCCCATGCTCCAAGCCGCCGGAAAGTTATGCGCTAATCTGCAGCTGTCGACCAGGTGGTGAGATAAAAGAGCGCATGAAATTTTAGGATTTAGAATTCCTACATCAGAAAATGGTATCACAGCAACTGTTCGCTGTCCCTTCCAATGATTTCTCATCCATTGTTGAATGTGTAAAGAGTAGAACAAGCGAACACAAACTTGTGTAATTTCATTCTTTTTTAAACTTGAAAAATACAAAAAACACGCGAAAACACGCATTAGCAAACTTAATGTTATTGAAGATTGTAAATCATGGATCAAATAACGGGACATTAAAGCATGCACAAATTAGCGCATCATCCTAAAAAATTGAGTTTTTGACAGGATGTAATTTTTCTTTCACCAACTCTGGCACACAATTTAAAGGCAGGACGGAGTTCTAAATTTGAAAATTTGTTTGATGCACTATTCCCAATAAAATTCCCATATAAAGTTTTTAATTTACACTATAATTTTGCCGGTAATTTAATATTTTGTAATAAATGTAAAACTGGTGCCTGGCTTCCGAAATTCCCCGCAGTGGAAGCGCGGTTCGGAGCATGGAACTTCAAAGCCAAGTGGAATGTTACACATCCCATTGTTACGCTTTGGAACTCAAGAATGCGTTTGAATAAATTACAAGAGTTTCGCCTCCTGTTCTTTCACCTCCCTGTTCTAACATAACATTTTGCCCAATTGTTGTTGATCTATCTCCTTCTTCCATTCTTAAGGCCCTTTTACACTTTCACGGATCGCATCACGGATCATCCCCGATCGTCGCTCCGGGATCATCCGTGTTATCTCCGGCATTACCGTGTATACACCGGGGAGGCATCCGGTGTGATACTTGGCGTACCTGCATATCCGGGGGAAAAATTAAGCTTGCTTAATTTTTCATCCCGGAGTTCACGGATGAAAAACAATCAGTCCTCTTCCCTGTAGGCACCGTGTACCTCCGTGTACCTCCGTGTAGCCGCCGAATACATCCGGGACAGTCCGTGTAGACACCGGGAGGTCCGTATTAACACCGGTTTCATCCGGGTTTGAAATTCCGTATATTTTGCCGAGAAGGTAAATGATCAAACGAGGGCCTACAAGCTCAAGTCACCCGTCAACATTCCGGAGATATCCTAATAGACAACGTACACCTCCGTGTAAGGACCGTAAAAGTACCCAGTAGCCTCCTTGCTCTTCCTTGAAATCCGTGTTAGCTCCGTATGCGTTTCCGGCGTGGTCCGCGTTGCTACCTTGTCTGTCCGTGGAGACACCGTACTTGCCCGTGTATATACCGTGTTCGGAACGTATCCACACCGGCATCGAGAAGAAATCATGGTGTCGCACGCCGGAACACCCCGGATTAAGATCCGGGATGATCCGTGATGCGATCCGTGAAAGTGTAAAAGGGCCTTTACCCTGTACTTCATACTGCAGTCACACCGCCGACCAGACTCCAAACCGAACTTGAAATGAAAAAAAGTTATAACTCCGCGTTATCATCCCACGGCGACCCGTACGAACTAGCGTATAATGACTTTGCTACCACCGTCAAATCATTCTAGGAACGATATCTAACTCATATATTTCATTCATAAATCTTTTATTTTATATTCTGTATTTTAAATATTGCAAGGTTCTTTTTAGATTTTTAAGTATGATATGATAGGCACCTTGTGTAGCAATTTGTGAGAAGGAAGAACGGAAATCGCATGTGTTTTGTAAAGCAATGCATTTGACGTATAATTATAATTTATCGTTTGAGTATTCGAATGAATAAAGATAAAATAATATTGAGAAATTCTACTCAATTACATTTAAAGAAATCATATCCTTTGAAATGTTTCAAGACTTATAGCAGACTGTGATCATGGATGCATTTTAACATAAACATAATGTAGGTGTACGAGGGAGATCAAAATGAATCTGCTATAACGTTTTCAAACTATTCGGATGAATGAAATATCTCTTGTTCTTAGATTGCTACAAGAAACCATGTAAGAATGGAACATGTGAAGAAACAATAGACGGGTACAGGTGCGATTGTTCACCGGGCTTCATGGGAGAAAACTGCGAAATTGGTGAATACACATTATTACAAATAGATTTGCATTTAAGAATTACTTATAAGCATGTCATCAGGACGATACAAATATCGCAATTTCAAATATGATAGACCAACGTATATAATACGACCAGGGAAGTGTGTCTTGAGATAAGCCTTTCTTTATAGCTTACTATATGTGCCTTCTTTGAACTTCTCTTTGTAATTCTAAGACAAAGGCCATTAATGGTATTCAAAATGAGAATAATTCATAAATCGCTGCTCATCGCAAAATGAAAATTTGAAGAAGTTAAACGTGTTTCAATGAACATTAATTTTATTGACATTGTTTTCTCTAAAACTTAGATACCTCAAACAATGAGGGATGTACTTTTACCAATATTTATCACCTCTGTTTTAACCATGATTGTTTACGAATTGGTTACAGGTACAATACAGGTGGACGAAAGATTATCAACTCAACCACATTTGACTACCGGGCCTTGGAACACTCCTACACAGAGGGGAATATCGCGACAGGTCTCCACCTCAATGCCCAATTATTCTCCTACTGAGTATTTCCGTCCGTCTTATAGCTTTCAATTCGACTCCTCTTCCTCTACCTCCTCCACCGCCTCTCCCCTCTTCTCCTCCTCTTCACCACCACCACCACTACCACCACCACCACCATCATCATCATCATCATCATCATCATCATCGCTTGCGAACTTTCTTGTAACGCCCTCTCCATACTCTCCTTCTTTTACTTTTCCACTCGCCTCTCGCATCTCACCCTCTTCGTCATCAGCATCTCCAACACGTTCCCATTCTATTCTCACCTCTAGCAATCTCTCCTCTCCACCATCGTCATCATCTTCTTCACATTCTCCATCTATCGCTCCTCCTCTTGAATCCAGCAATACTGCCCTATCTTCATCTTCTTACCCATCTCCCTCTCTTGTCGATGATTCTGTCTCTGAATCATTTACCCCATCTGATTCTTCAGGCGACTCTTCAGACGACCATAATGAGTGGGATACTATATTTTTCAATCTGTCCATGTATTCCCAATATGCCAACTGGTCCCTTTATTTCAATTTGTCCCTGTATTCAAACTGGTCCCTCCCCCAAAACTGGTCTATGTTTCCAATACCGCCCCCATGGATCAACCCAGGGCCTGAAAATAAAGAGGATGATTCTTCAGCTGAAACATCCTCTTCAACTTCGTCCTTGCCGTCGACATCCAGGCGACGTCGTCGTCGTCGTCGTCGCTCGTGGTGGAAGAAATAATTCCGATACTCATAGCAGGAAGTTACTAGGGAACTTTCCTCTTAATATTTTCTTCGTAGACATTAGGTGCATGTCATCATCTTGTGTTGCTGTCATTTATTGCTACAATAATTGAATAGCATTAATTATCATTATCACCATGTTTCATACTTTCAACTGATATTCTCACCAATATCAAGACTTTAACGGATGTGTAAAAATTTATAAATTGCAAGTACAAACTTATACCACATGTTGACTGGGACCGAATTCAGGTTATTAACATTAGACATGGTCGCAAGGACTTTCGAGAAATGGCTTAAATGCGATTTAAATACGTTATGTAAATAAATATGTTGTATGTAAATGACTTTGTCACATAGAAATCAGCCTCGTGTGACGTAAAACATCACTGTTTATTGTTTGCACATTACAAAAGATGATGGATACGGCCATTGTTGTTTTTCGAAAGCCTTTGCGATTGTGATGATTTAACAGCACTCTGAAAACCTTGTATACACAAGATTTCAAACAAGATGGCCATTTATAAGATAATTGAGAGAAGAAGGAAGGAAATAGGTAACACGGAGAAAAGGAGAAAACTGGAAGAGAGAAGGGAATAGAGGAGAGGGGAAAATAGAGAGATACCAGGCAGATCCGATGGAACGCAATAATATCATTTGGTATATTTAACAAGGTATTACTGAATAACATGGATTTTGTTTAGATTGTTAAGGGGTAGCATATTTGAATTCAGTACCATGGTCTTTGCAGGCGCGTACGCAGGATTTTTCCAAGGGGGGGGGGGGGGGGGTTTTAACATTTATAAATCTGGCCGAAAATTTCGTAACGACTCAGCCGACCGCTGAATAAGCGGGGGGGGGGGGGGGGGGGGGGGGGGGGTAAGAGGACACTTTTTTTTTTTTTTTTTTGGTCCCAAAAAAATCGCAACGACTCAGCTGACCGCCGCTGAATAAGCGGGGGGGGGGGGGGGGGGGGGGGGGGGGGGTAAGAGGACACCTTTTTTCTTTTTTTTGACCTCGAAATTTGTAAATTTGACATTTTGCTCCGTTGGGGGGGGGTAGGGTCACCTGTTTTTGGTCAGTCATGGGGATAATTTTTTTTTTTTTTTTTTTTTTTTTAATAATTAAAAAAAAAAAAAAAAAAAAAAAAATCCAAAAGGGGGGGGGGGGGGGGGGGGGGGTTTTAGGGGGGTTTTGGGGGGGGGGTTTATACACATAAAAATACCAAAGGGGGGGGGGTTAACCCCCCAAACCCCCCCCCCTGCGTACGCGCCTGGGTCTTTGTAATGCAATTCGGTCAGGTTTTAGAATTAGTACACATGCAGCTCCTAGTAAGGCCGTAGAACCCATCATTCTCGAAGCCGTGCACCTTGTGGTGAAAACACAAGTTGATTGTTCACATATTTATCAGTTCTTTTCTAAAAAACAAAGTAAGAATGTAAAGCCTTTACAAAGTGGAAAAATTGTTTAGATTTTCAAGATGTACTTTGGGATTCGTACTGTCTAATTCCATTTCAGTCAACAATAGATGTCAACATGAGGTGGTTTCAAATCAAGATTTTAAATCGAATATTATATATGAACGACAGTTTGTTAAGATTTGGTGTAGTGGCTGACAAGAAATGTACTTTTTGTAGTAGCAATGATGAAACTATCATACATGTTTTTTGCTTTTGTAACTATTCTAATGAAGTGTGTTCGAAGTTTGAGTTCTGGATATTTCGTAATACGGGGGAAAGGATCAAACTTATAAATCAAAATAAATTGTTTGGAATTTGCGGTAGCATTAATAATGCACTCAACTGTGTTCTGATGGTTGTAAGACAAGAAATATTTTCAGCCAAATTACGAAATCAACTACCTTTCATTTGATATAACTTTATCAGCTGTAACACGTTATTATGAAATGGAAAGATATATACACCAAACAAATCTCAGAGAGAATAAATTGAAAAAGAAATGGTTTCACTTTAGGAAATATTTTGAGAGTGTTGGAAATGTACTAACACAAACATAACACAAACATGATCATGTATTTTATGTTTGGTATTTTTTATATATATTTAAAATACTAATTTTGTCAGAAATGTTTGTTGTTATCTGCCACAAAGTTTACGGCCGTGAAGATTATTATTTGTGTTAAGCCATTATGTATGGAAATTATTTCTTTATTTATTTGTATATAATATATGGATATACTGTATATGATGGAAACAAATTTATTCGAATTCATACATTTTGAGGAAATTTAGCCTACATTGAAGTTCCTTATTTGACATTGAAAGAAGAAGACGACAGCAACTATTCTCGATAAATAAATTCAAAGGCAATTTCAAGAAGTTCTGTATATCCACAAGAATCATGTTGGGATCATTATTAATCATATTCGAACAATGCAAAAGAATGATGACGCACAATATTATTAAGGCTTTTGAAGTTGCGATCGTGTTGAGGGGAGTTGAGGATGTAAATGGAAATTTGAATACAAAAGTTTTAATCGTGTGCAAAGGAATTTATGACCTGAAGATTTAATCATGAAATCTCATTAAAAAATATGTTCATTTTGGTGTATGATGAATAATAAATGGCTATAGAGAATCCTTTGTCCAAAACTAAAATCATTGGATCGTATTTGATTATTAAGATTTAAAAATAAAATATATGTTTGAGACGTATGACAAGTCGTTGGGTGACCACAAGAACCAGGGCCTTGTATTGCCAATGGCAGGAATGGCCCTCTAGTGACCAGCTGACGAAGTTATGTCAGAGATAATTATCATCGTGTTTGTTGCTGAATTCTTTGAGGAATCCATGCATATTTTAGTGGAATGTATGAAGCGCTGGGCAGTGGCATTCGTCATTGCTAATTGTATTGATGCATATAGGCGGGCACGGTCCCAGAATATTTTCAGTGGGTATGCATGGTTCCCCCAAATTGTTTAAAGAACAAAAATAGTGACAAGGAGTTAAATATTGGGGAGGCCCGTAGTGGTATCAAGTTGGCTTAATTTTTTTTTAAATAGCAAAATACAGTAAAGTTTTTTTTAAAGTCAGAATCTTTTGAAGTTGATTGATTAAAACACAAGTTTTGAACCATTTGATTTGCCTTTTAATATTTAAAAAATCTCGCTAATAAATACGGTCTCCTTAAAGATACTATGTCCCTTTTGCAGCCAACATCAAATTCTGTAGAACTTTGCAGGAATTATGAATATGTCATGTATGTCCTATCTGTGAAATTTAAACGTTAGCAGTGTCCTAATATTCAAATTATGCAAGGAAACCCGTTTACTTGCTAGACTTCACTGTCAGACACTATTAAGTGACTGACTGTCCTTTTTCTTCTTTGGTAATAACATACATGTACATAAAATGAGCTGTAACGGGTACATGAGCATTTTGTCTACATCAATATCCCACTTCTGCTTGTAATGGCCAAAATTAAACTGATTGAATCTTTGCGCAGCATAAAACGTACAACCATTCGGTACAATGGTCTGAAAAGCAGACCATTACTTACTGGCTCTATAGCTCTTAAGTCGATTCGACAACTAATAGTCGTTATTTTCCAACTTAAAGACATTTTCAAGCACCCCTTTTTTAGGGAAGTTCTCAATTAGTATTATCTTTCAAATGCCGTTGAAAGTTAACCTTTTGGCCTGCAAATGGGACATAGTACCTTTAACACATCTTTTCGACAAAAATAATTGAATAACAAAGAACTGGTCAATGTGTAACCAGAACCCTCCCCTAGAAACACCCTGCTCGTAACCATGGTTACAAAGAGACCCTTCATCTTCTGGTGCTATCAAAGGAGATGACATCATTCCAATATGAGGGGGGAGGGGCTGCATATTTCATGGAGTACATGCATCAGAGTCGAGTTGTGTTGTAATGGTAAAGCAATGGTTTATATTATGTGGAATATGTTTGTATGTGGAAAATACGTTATACTCTCTTGCAGAATAGAATGATATGCTCTGCTCAAGGACATTAATATCTTATTATATTTCCCTTAAATAATTTTGTATCCACTTCGTCTCAATATCAGCATCAGTATCAAGTTATATGTCTAATGGGTATCTCAACATCTACCATGTCCATTGCCATTGTAATTATCCACTCTAATCTATCCTCGGTCGATTCTATTAAATCGTTATCATCTCATAACAATACTATCTGTAAAACAAATGGCGTGCGTGCCAAACATGAATTAAATAAGAAAACCATGGAACACACTATATTATAGATAACCCCAAAACCTCACTTTCCCTCAATCCGCCATTAAGAAAACGCGTCTGCTTCGGCAAATCGTTTTAACTTTCATTGGACAGTCGAAACTGGATGTGCACGCCGAGCGTCGTATTGCTATACGAATTATTCAGATTTTGTTGTTGAATCGTGTGGTGTTAGGAAACGTGTAGCCTGGAATTTTTCTGTTTCAGAGGTTTCTTCATTCCTATAGTCTTCAGACTTGGTATATTATCTACATCTTTTGAGAGTGTTATTAAGATTTGGAAATAAGAGCTTTCGACAGACTGACAAAAACATTAAGAAACAATATACTGACCAATAACTGTTATACTATTAAAAATGGAATTTGTGAGAGATTTCCCTGACATAGGAACATAATTCCTCGTCTAAACCAGTTAGTTTTGAATATTTTAAAGAGCCTGACATAGAGCCGTCTTTCAAGAGACTCTAAATGGGAAAAATGCGTGTAGAAGAGTGCCTGAAACTAGTGCAACTCTATAGACGGTTTCATATAAAGTGAAATGTGTTTAATTTTCGTGCGGGCATAATTATACCAATTAAGTCATGTTTGTGGGTCTTTGAAAGAAATATCAACGAATAGACAGCATTAATGAACTAGAATTGGTGATCAAATTGAGAGCTATTAAAATTAAAAATAGATTCTAATCGACCCAATCGATGGTGTGGATAATGACATTCCATCAATATATTGATTTAATAGGAACAGAGAATAATGGCAAAATTTTTGATTACTTTCGTTTTCACCCGAAACTACTGAGTAAGGCTGCGTTTTCACAGTCATGATTATCACACAGACATGTGAGTCAGCATAAGCTAGACATTGCTGTTGAAACCAGTGAATTGAAGGACAAGACTAGAATTGAAAGATCTCATATTGATTTAAAGGAAAGAGAAAATTGCCTCCGTGTTTACTTTGTTCTATAAAATCTTTAGTTTCAGAAGAAACCAAATCCTAAAGGCTAACTCTTTGAGATGGGGAGAAAGCGGACGGATAAAGCAGTGGGGTAGCTTAGTGAAAAAATCGTGACACGGTGGACAAAAGCATGATTTTTTCACCAAATTATCTTTACGATGTACCTTCTTAAAAAAGGCTATGCTCCAAGAAAATTGATGCTGGAAAGGTGGTGAAAATGACGTCATTATGACTTCATCATTTATTCATTACATAATCACAGGAAAACCCAAAAAATAAAGCAACCGTGGTCCTACTTCTATAGTTTTGAAGCAAAAAAGAAATGAAACTTGGTGTATGTGATGACATTGAGGGGTAGATGTGCGAGACATGTTTTTTTTTGTGTTTGTCGGACGAAGCGTTGCCATGGTAACCACAATTTTACCAAACCTTATAGTGCAAATTACTTCCACAGAATTTAAGCAATTAATGTCAAATTTGGTATCTATAACGATCTATGAGTGTGGTTATAAAAAACACCCTTTGTGATTGTGCGCCACCTAGCGTTGCCATGGTAACCAGATATTTTTGCAAAACTCTTGCTGAGCGAACTACTTCCACAATATTGAAGCAATTGAAATCACATTTAGTGTTCATGACGGCACTGGGGTATAGATGTGCAAGACATACTCTTTTTGTTTTTCGGACAAAGCATTTCCATGGAAACTGTACTCGGATAAAGCGTTGTCCTGGTAAACACATATTTTTGCATTAACATGAAGCATTTAAGCTATTATGATCAAATTTGGTGTGTACGATGATCTATATGTGTAGTTGTGCAAAATGCCCTTTGCGTTTGCACCGGACAAAGCATTGTCATGGTAACCACAAACTTTTTGTAAAAATCTTGTTGAGCGAATTACTTAACTCAAAAAGAACTATGTTTTTTTTTACACACACACACACACAACACATATACACAAATAATTTTTAACCCAAGTTACATTCTTTATGATCACATGAGTTGGATATACTGGATTAGGGGTATTAATCACCTTCAGTGATATTTCTAGTTTGCTCTGTTTTTAAATCTTCTTGGCATCAGAACTGATGGGTCATTACTATTATGGTACCACTTGGACTACATGTTATATATGTTATTGCATCTGATCACATATGTACACTAGCAAGATTTGGAATACATGTCTGACCAAAGTATATATCTCATAAATAATTAATAGCTTACCATGCACCTGGAGAGTTGTGTAAACAGTAGGCTAAATAAAAGGAATGGTATTCCCAATGTTTTCATCATTACAAGCTTCTGAATGAGGGAAATGCCTACCTGGTAAGCGCAAACATACATTGTTGCTAATGAGATAAATGAAGGAATTATTTCTGACAGTTGCAAGAGCAAAGTTCTGTGCAGGGTAGCCCGGCTTTTGTGCACCTGCAGCGACTAACACAACCAGATTCTGACTTGCAGCCACACTTGATGAGCTCCTTACAGACTTTAGCTGCCTCGGGGATGGTCATCCAAACGGGTGCCCAGTGATTATCTTCCATTGTCCATCCCCACCCTTCTGGGGGAGGAACCGAAGGTTGTGCCTGGCGACATGTTGTCCAGATACCACCTTGGTATAGCACTCTCTTGATATGCTGGAGCAAGGCATCCTAATATAGTGGGAAAAAAACAAAACACATGGGGTAAAAGGTTAGTCAACTGTTTGGAGAAAAAAATAAAATACTGTGGGTGGAAATACATGTATGTTATCAGTAGCAAAGGATACTCATCTGAGCATCTTCCCATGCCAGATTCCAGTATAACACAATATTCTTGCAAGGAGTGTTCAATAACATTTATAAAATGCAGAAAATGATATAAAGTAATGACCCCCTCCCTTCCCTCTTATTGGTCAGATATCTCTCTTATTGAATTTCTTGCTACGTTCAATATTCTGTCCCATCTCTTGAAGTAGGAAAAGTGATTGAGAAGGTAAAAATGGAAATACCTGAGTTGGGGGTATATTCTCCAGGCTTCTTTTCTTCTTGCAGAAAAGCTCTCGGCGTGCTTCATTCACAGAGAGGAGATTGCTTGTGATGTCATACAGCAGGACTGTAAATCGCTCAAGATGACGGAAATGTTCACATGAAACATCGACTGCTCGGAATGGATGATCCACAAAGTGAAGGAATGCCTGTGTTACTTCAGGATAAGATTTCCAGACCCTCCAAGCACTTTTCTTCCCTTTTGCAAGAAAGCAAGACGTAGTATCACAGCCAGTGTAGGCATGAAACAGGGGCAGCGCTAGTGACTTGACTTCTCCGAGATTTCTACAAATGTTGTTGATGTTATAGTGGCAGAAGTTCTTGCCCATACCGAATGCTACCCAAATGTCAATGTCAGGATATTCTACGATCAATGATGGAAGCTGCCCGACGAGAATAGCAATGATATCTGTGCCCACTGTTCGAATTACAATCTTCTTTGACCCTCTCTCCGCTGCATGTTGAAGATGAACTATGATTCGCGTGTCAGCCTCTTCATGAGTGCAGTCTTCCATGGGCTCGCAATCACCTCTTGTAATTACTGAAGTACCTGAAATATTAAAGAGAAAGAAAAAAAGTTTCATAATTTTGTAAAGTTCTATTGATAAATTGTCACGATGGAAAACTTTTTATGTTTACAATGTTCTTTCCATATAAGTCACAGATAATTTATTTCAAAACTGACCTCTCAAGCTCAATAAGCTCCTTTCTATACCTGCCAACCTCTTGACATGAAAATGTTTACTGATTTAGATAGAAAATCTTATTTTTAATGCATACTGGAGGCAAAAATCTTACTGTCTCACAAATTTGTAAAATCATACAGTAACACATTTTTCAAAAAATCTTATTTTTGTATCAGAAAATTTCAACTTGGGCGGTGAAAAATCTTACTAAATCTGATAAAATGTTACTGGTTGGCAGGTATGCTTTTCTACATTTATTGCTTATAATTACACTAAATGATATTGAATTTTGCTGTTTTTTCAGTCAAATAATTATTACAAATTAGTATGAATCCGAATTAGAAGCACAGGAACAATAAAGTACCTGACGTTACATACAGCTCCTTGCCCTTGGGACACTCTCCTGCAGCCACGGTCTGTGTCAGGAATGCAAACAGCTCTTCTTTGTTGGTGCTGTCTTGGAGGAAGTCTTTCCATTTGACTGGCATTTTAGTCTTGGATGCTACCTTTGTGCGTACTCCACTTCCTCGTTTCTGGCGAGTAGATTCCTTGATACTGCAGGCCAAGTATCTGTCCCACACCAAATCCAGTCGTCTGACTCCTTGCAATTCACGGTTGAGAACGGGCTTGAAAACTGTTCTTGCATAGCCTTCAAATGTTGACACGGAAGTTGCTGGTAACCCATGAACTAGAGCTGCACCATCAAAAATCTTGCAGTCCACTTGTGCCGGAGGCTCTCCTTGTCCATTTGTGTTCAGACATGTTAGTAATTTAGACTTGCTGGATGTCAAGCGCAGTTTCCTACTATTTGAGATAGATGGCGGGTATGCCTGATTTTCGTGGCTGAAGAATACGGCTGGGTCACCGTCACGCAGCTGGTTTGCAATGTACATATGACCAAAGAGGCTCACATCATTCCGAAGAGATGCAATTTTCTCAGTTTTACGATTCCCTTTTGCCTTCACTGGTGTCTTGAAAAGTGGGAGAGAATTCTTCTTGATTGGTGCATGGATAGTTTTGCTTTTTTCAATGAGCACTTCCCGCTTGTATGTTTGATACTGATCAGAACCCAGTGCTTCGATATGTTGTACTGTCTCCACCACTGATTTATCAGCACATTCCCGAGAGTGCAAGACCAATAATTCAGAGTGATCCTCGAGGAAAGGGCTGCCATATTCGTTGATTGTCTTCATCAGTTTTGCTGTTTGATTTCTGAAAGATTCTTGGTTTGATTGTGTCTCTTCATGATGTCTGAAATTTTTCTCTGGATCTTCTTCAGGTAAGTATTCACTTTCAAATTCTGTCAGCAGCCTGGCTTGCTCAGGACCTGCAAGCATCCAACGTTGGAAAGCAACAGGATTTTCAGTTAAGCCCACGGCTCCACCCTTTCCTTTGACTTTGGCATTTTCCTGTTCATGGACTTGATCAATGGGAAGTGCAGAAAATCTCTTTTGTGTTTTGCTCACAACCCAGTACTTCTGGAGTTCCTCTGACACAGTGGCTGGTAAGGACTGCATATCTCGCAGGTGGACAGAAACCCAACGGCTGTAATTGTAGTGGTCCAGCGCAAAAAACAAGAACATGAGGCTTTGCAGTGACTCCACAAAGAGGAGGAAGTCTCTCTCTCGATGAGCTCTAATGAATATCAGGATCAAAATCTCAGTTCGCAGCACCAAGTCCCAATATTGAAAAGTAGGGCTTTTACTGGACATAGCCTGTCTCCAGTCTTCAAATGTATCACCCTCACTTGAGACTGCAACCTCTTCATATGCACGTTCTTGTAGTATTGAAAGAGCTAGGGCAGTTACCTGATGAGCATGACGGGTCCTTGTAACATGAGCAGCCTTGATGAATGAGTTGGCTGTGCCCGATGATGCAACACCTGAATCACTCAGAGCTACCGTCCATCCACTTTGGTCAAGGAAATCACCAAGTGCTGTCCACAAGGCTTTCTCCAAATGGAAGCCACCAAACATGATCACAAATTTATCCTCACCATGCGTAGTAGGCCAGGTCCATTGTATATGCTTGCAGTTAGCAAAGATTGGGCAGTCACACGCCAGCACAGGGGTTTGACCTGGATTGAGGAAGTTAGTGATGGCCTTGAGGACATTCATAGCATGCTTTATCATAGCAGGGGAATCTGCTTTCTCTTGGAAGAGAGGGAGAAGTGCAACCACAGCAGGAGGATCAAGAGGAGGTGATTGCTGAGATGCATGATATGCAGCCCAAGAGATCGGTTCACCTTTTTCAAGAGGATCTTTGTCAAGGAGTTGAGAGGCATGCTGAATCCATCTTCCTTCCTTTTCTCTTGCTTGTTGAAGCTTTCCATCTACAGCTGTCATAGTGGCCTTTGGAACAGTAGTTGATGAGGCTTTGAGGTGGACTGATTCGACTATGCTATAAGCATCAAGGAGTTGAGGTTTTTCATTTGGATTTGCAGGAAGGAACCACTGTGACATCCGCCTACGTCCGTGATGGTCGTGTGTTGGAAATTGGATGACACTTATACCACTGCCATGGAACGACCCTTGAGCTGTAGTGGACGAAGGGTTGTGGTCCAGGTTATCCAGTGCCCCAACAGAAAAGAGGCCTTTCCTGAGAATGGATGGGCACACGATTTGTTCAGCTGTGAATTGTTTG
The DNA here is from genome assembly GCA_035222895.1 of Strongylocentrotus droebachiensis. Taxonomy (NCBI): domain Eukaryota; kingdom Metazoa; phylum Echinodermata; class Echinoidea; order Camarodonta; family Strongylocentrotidae; genus Strongylocentrotus; species Strongylocentrotus droebachiensis. The sequence goes on along the minus strand of JAVYIG010011221.1, from coordinate 7,557 downwards.
CACATTGCCACTGACAGTTTCTTCTCAAGCTGTAGAACTCGGTCGTAGGAGATGCTTATACCTAGCCTGGCTAGCTGATTGATAAGTTGCTTGTTCCTTGTCATTGTGTGGATGTTAAGGCCAATGTAGATTGGAAGTGGAGGCTCTCTGTCCAGTGACTGCCGTTTATGTGTAGTCGGTTTCATACACCTCTTTTTGGAATTATGGAGGAACATCTGGGCTATCGTGTGACATACTTGTGAGTCATCATCGTCATCATTGTTTTTCATATCTGGTCCATACAGGATCATTGATGATAGGAGTGAAAGACTTGGAAGCATTTTCTGACAATTTGTAGGGAAGCTGCCAGAAAACATAAAGTGTGTTTTCCCGAACATTTCTTGTCTGCAGATTTTTGCAACTTTGGCAAACAGGAAAGCTTCATCTTGGTAATCCTTGTCCTTGAGAGCATCCTTCAGCAGTTGTTGCATGCCTTCAGGGAATACAAGAACAACATTCTTGCCATCTGACTGTTCCTGTACGTCTGTTTCAAAGAAGTGATCCACAAGCTTGGTTTTTAATCGGCCCTTATTCACCGAGACATGATATCCAAGACTTTGAAGACGGTGTTCATACTTCTCGTGGAGATCAGATAGTTTGAAGATGTACTGCCCATCTTGTATTGCAAACTCAACATAAGAAACTAGCTCAACAAATGCTTGAGCATGTGCTCGTTCTCCTTCCACTGTTTCCTTGTTGGACTTGGAAGAACTACATTTCCGCTGATGGCCCCTGTAATTGTTCCTAAATTTTGTCAAACAATCCAAGTGATACTTTGCTTCGAGAGCAATGATATCACTTCCTCGTATTTTTGACATGAGTTTTTCATTTTGCATGTCACTTGCCATTCTCTTGAGAGACTGATCAGCTTCGAATGTTTGGAAATTGTGCAATGTTTTATTTCCAGCTTGTTCACAGAAGAGGCACAAACTCTTGTATTCAAATTCCGATTTCTGGCGCTTTGACCGTCGTAAGTCATTAGGTATACATTCTTTCTCATCTTTACTTTTTCCCTCCAATTTTCTTTTGAGTTTGTTATTATTAAATTTTTGATGACAAGAACGATGCCATGAGGCGTTGTTTCTCACAAATGCTTCAACTGTTCCCTCAGGTCCAAAGTCTACATCAATCGGTAATGAGTTTATTTTCCGGAACTCGTCAACATTTTCCAAGAATGAAGCATAAACTTTTTCTGCATTGTGCATTAATCCTTTTTGCGGACAGTTCACTTTTTCCTGTGTATGTTTCTTGCAGATTATACAAATGCTCCAATCCATGATGACCTATATAAAATGAGAATAAATATACTGAAAATCAAACCTGCAGATACAGGTCACTTACTTTTTTATTTATCCATTTATTTTATTTATTTATTTGTTTATGTTTTTTTTAATTTATTGTATTTTTTGCCTCTCATATCACTCATATTTGTTTACTTATAATCTCTGGTTTATTCAGCTGACATAAAGTTAAACTGCTATAATCTAACGTCATCATTGGCTAGGAAAAATCCAATATAACGGCTTGATAAAAAGTTGATAGCCTTGATTAGTAGGCCTATACTACATGGTAAGTATAGTTATGGGCCGTATGAATAAAGAGTGGCAATTGCTTGAGGGAGCCTGTTACTTGAATCTGTATGCATATAAATTGATTGCAAGAAAAAGCTTTTGCTAGCAAGCTCAAGCATTTGTTAAAAATGTAGTCATAAATTAAATATTTTGCTTTTACCTAGAAGCAGTTGTACAGAAGAATTTGAGTGTGAGTACTGGCATTTTTCTAGAAACGATGATGGCTTATCTTTCATAGTGAATTCCAAGATCATGATATCATTTTGAAGTAAACTACCTGATAAAGCTGTGCAAAAGTAATATAGCACCTAACTTTTATAATTCTTTGGTACGTACATGTATTCTAATTTGAATTGTCTAACAACAACCGTAATAATACAGTAATAATTGTACTCCTTTTAGTATTTCTTTTGTGTGACTCAAAATGATATTTCACCAATTTGCCAGCAGCATCAGAAGTAATTAGTTGTTCATTTTTCAGATGAATTCTCACTTGCTTTACGTTGTTATGACTACTTAGTATTTTTACAAGATCATGCTTTTGTCATGTCATGTCATGATTTTGTTCGTGATGTATCATTCTATAATGGATCTTTAATAGAGCTTAAATGAAAATATTGTAAGCAACTAAGTATGAATTACTATATCAGGAAAAAGCTTCCCACCAAACAAATGACATTTGAATAAATGAAAACCGCTTGTGTTCTCCCTAGAATGGTGTGACGTGTTTTGTTGAAAGACAGAGCAATTTCATGCTGAAGGCAAGCAAAAGCTAAGTTTGAGGACAAGCAAGGTTATTCATACAGATTTTAGGCAATTGCTTTTATGCTTGATCTTATGCTTGAAGTTGAACCAATGCTTACAAGCAGTTGCTACCTTTTATGTATACGGCCCAATGTACAGTATAAACTTCTTAGAATCAATAAAACATGAACCCGTAACTATACCAGTGTAGATAAATATGCTTGGTCCCCATTTACAGAGACATTCAGAGAGGCATCGGTCCAATTCTGATGTAAAGGCATAAACTTAAAAACCGCATTGCAGTAATGAATTTTCACCCCACTTTGAATTACCCAGGTCTGGCCTATGTGTAAAGTTATGCGGGCTTAAAGTTGATTGGTACACACTTCATCAAATTAGCTCTGATATATGACCATAACACACCCTAATACACCTATAATAATGCACACAAACACTCACTCGAATTAGATTTTGACCAACCTATGCCCCGTTCAAAGTTGTTAAGGTGTGTCTGGTGGTATAGACTAGCAGAGTATGGCACAATTCTACTTATCTTCCCCTTTGTTTTCAAAGTACAATTCATCTTGGAAGAGAAATGAATAGCACCAATTTCATGAAAGGTGATGCAAAGAAAAGAAAAATTATTTCTGACTAGTACTAAAATCAGTTTTGTTCATCGTCTCTTGAAATGTTATTTTACTTCCTTTCCAACCCTTCATATATTTCATAACACAAATTTGCATGGGTGGGACTGACTCTTGGTTTGTTCTTAGCAAGTGTACATATCATCATTGAAATTACAATATGCCTAAATAGTTAAGAAGATGTTTATTACAGTAAAAACTGATTTACTTACGTTTGTAATGAGGGAAATGTCTGAAATAAATCAACTGGATCCGGAGAAGGATGAAAATAGCTTTCTCTGCAATCCCATTGCTTTCTAATACACCAGTTTACAGTTGTGTGCGCCATTTTAAACAAAGCCAATGACCTAGAGGTCATGTATTTATGCGTAAATTAGGATTGCGCCCATGCAAATGTTGATGATATCACTGCCCTACGCGCTGCGTTGTGCGCGCACATCATCATTTGCATGGGCGCAATCTTAATTTACGCATAAATACCAGAGGTCAGAGGTTATTGGCCCCAATTTTGGGGCCAATGACCCGAGGTCAACTGTCTGCGCATGCGCACTGATACAACTGTAAACTGGTGTATTCTCCGAAACTACAGCTTGCAGTACAAACTCTTGACCAATCAGAAGCCAGCATTCATGGGAGTCAGGGGAATTCCCTGTTATGCTAGTCTATGAATGCAGACACATTGTCACACAGGTGGGACTTTTGAAATTATGTAAATTAAGGCTACTTACTCATGATTCGTGTCAGCAGATTTTTTGGAGCATAGCCTAATTTTGATCCTCATACATATACAAATGTCTGGTGAAAAAATTATGCTTTTGTCCGGCCTGTCATGATCAAAGGTATATTTGTCACTAAGCTACCCCGCAAAAAAATTTGATTGCGTTTATCTGACTTATGCGGTTATTCCAGCAGTTGAAGCGTGTAGCTAGGATTTTGTTTTATGGGGGAGGGGGCGGTAATCAGCACGCGAAGCGTGCGAATCATTCACAGAGCGCGGGCCCTAGGGGGGGGGGGGGGTGCAGGGAGGGGGAGTTCCCCCCTCCCGCGGAAGCTTTGACGATTTAGTCCATGGGCCAAGACCAGAAATTTGGGTTATTGGTACCACTCAAGGTGGCAAGATCTACTTATGCATTTTGAAATGCCCTATATCTATACATAATATTTTGATATGATAGCATTTTCGAATGTACAGCTTAGTCATATAATCAGCAGTTTCCATGGCAACACTAGACTAAAACCGGTATTATTCAAAGAAACAGTTAAAGTCATTTAAAAATTATAAAAACACTTTTGAATGCGTAAAAATGTACAGGAAATGTACAGGAAATGTAAAGGAAAGCAATGAAATGCAATTTACATTACCATTTATAACGGTTGCCATAGTAACGACCCCAGAATGGCCTAAAATCAAGGATTTTGGAGTAATTTCAGTAATATATTACACAATATACTCATTCAAGACAAGTTTAAGTCCCCTTTCCAAAATAATGACACAACTATATGACTAATACATCATATAAGCCAAGAATATGCTATATAGTACATTCCCATTGTTACCATGGCAACATGAATTAGAGTTAACAAGATGCCCTGTATGGTACTATATGCCATATTTTGGCTATATTTTGGCATTGGAGAGCTGTTGAAAGTTATTTTGGTGTCTATACCCAGGTTTTCAGGCCCACAGAATAAAAGTTTAGAATACCTCACCATAAAGAAAAGTAACGAAATGCAAATTACATTACCATTTATAACAGTTGCCATAGTAACGACCCCAGAATGGCCTAAAATCAAGGATTTTGGCGTATTTTCACTAACATATTAGACAATATGCCCTTTCAAGACAAGTTAAAGTCCCCTTTCCAATTTAATGACACAACTATATGACTAATACATCATATAAGCCAAGAATATGCTATTTAGTACCTTCCCATTGTTACCATGGCAACATGAATTAGAGTTAACAAGATGCCCTGTATGGTACTATATGCCATATTTTGGCTATATTTTGGCATTGGAGAGCTGTTGAAAGTTATTTTGGTGTCTATACCCAGGTTTTCAGGCCCACAGAATAAAAGTTTAGAATACCTCACCATAAAGAAAAGTAATGAAATGCAAATTACATTACCATTTATAACAGTTGCCATAGTAACGACCCCAGAATGGCCTAAAATCAAGGATTTTGGCGTATTTTCACTAACATATTAGACAATATGCCCTTTCAAGACAAGTTAAAGTCCCCTTTCCAATTTAATGACACAACTATATGACTAATACATCATATAAGCCAAGAATATGCTATTTAGTACCTTCCCATTGTTACCATGGCAACATGAATTAGAGTTAACAAGATGCCCTGTATGGTACTATATGCCATATTTTGGCTATATTTTGGCATTGGAGAGCTGTTGAAAGTTCATTTTGGTGTCTATACCCAGGTTTTAAGGCCCACAGAATAAAAGTTTATAATACCTCACCATGAAGAAAAGTAATGAAAAGCAAATTATATTACCATTTATACCGGTTGTCATAGCAACGACCCCAGAATAGCCTAAAATCAAGGATATTGGCGTATTTTCAGTAACATATTAGACAATTTGCTCATTCAAGACAACTTAAAGTCCCCTTTCCATTATTAAAAAACTATATGACTAATCTATCATATAAGCCAAGAATATGTTATATAGTACATTCCCATTATTACCATGGCAACATGAATTAGAGTTTAGAGTTTACATGATGCCCTGTACGGTACTATATGCCATATTTTGGCTATATCTTGGGATTGGAGAGGTGTTGAAAGTTCATTTTGGTGTCTATACCCAGGTTTTCAGGCACAGGGAACACAGCTAAAGCTTTATTTTGGAAATTAACATAGGACAACATACATTTGCATAAAATCAGAGCAAAATGACCATAAAAGTATTCTGCCACTGCATATTACAAGCTGTTTCTTAGGGTTTAGAAAGGTATAACATTGTCATGACTACATTAGATGCTAGGAAACTTCATTTGATTGTATGCAATGCTGGAACCAGCACAGATTCATCACAATAATGATCATTTGCTTGCTATTGTATCAAAACTGTCCCGAAGAATACTACGAGCAAAATGAGAATAAATGAGTCAAAGGTAAATATGAATGCCAGAAAAATTGTGTCTGTTCATCAAAACGCCTTCTTTGGGCAGAAATATTACAGGCGGTTTGCACGAAGTCTCAGAAACTATTTTGTCACACCCTCTCTTTCTTATTTTTTGTTTACTCTTTTTGAAAGAAAGGTGTGATTGAATTTAAGTAGTCCATTTGGACACAAATTTAATTCACATTTTCAACGCCAGAAAAAAAAAATGTATATGCCTTTGAAACTTTACATTGATTGTACGAAATGATGTAACTGATAAAATATATCTAGTACATCTTCGAGTTTAACCTTCAAGTGTCCTTTCCATGTGATCTGGAATTTTAAGCCTACCCTAAGTTGTCACCATGACTTTGATAATGGCAGCTTATTTGTCAATTAGATACTGGTGACTTGTGGTAAATAGATCACACACAATCACAGGTCACCGACTCTTTCTTTTGTCTGCAACACCTCTCTTTGTTTTCATCCTGAATTGACAAGAGAGAAGAAAGCAACATCTACTACATGTATTTTCATCCTCACTTCGACAAACTTTCTCAAAGTTACTCCTGCAGTCAACACCTTAATAAGGGAACGCCGTCATCTTACTATTAAAATTTGTTTCCTACATTTCTCTTGGAACAAAATATATTCATCTCACTTTAATTTATCATGAGTCTGTGTCTGAATCGTCTACCTTGACTTTTGCCACTTCTTTATCTTCATCATCTTCCTGCTGGTTTGTGAAGGTCTTTAATTTGCACATGTTAGTGCATTTCAGTTGGTTCACGAGGCAGGAAGTTTGCAGGCACGGGCACAGTACACTTGCAGGACATCAATTGCAACACAGATTCCGGTGCGGTGCTATCTATTCTACGGACAGATTGCCGTTGCCATCTGTGTTCCACCCACAGGTCGTTGGATCTTTGACTACGGGTTAACTCACAAGGCAGCGTCGCCATATTGCAGCCTGGTACATGTAGTGCACCCGAAGAACATGCATGCGCAAAGAGTCTTTGCATGGAGGTAGCTGGCTGGATTCTACCTCTCCTCCTTTTGCAAAGAAGAGGTGGTAGCGGAGTTCATTGATCCGGTCTCATCAGATTGTGGATGTGAATGCATACATTTCGACACACAAACTCTTGTATCTTGTCTCTTAGGGTTGTTGAAACATCCCATTCTTCACCAAGATGCTTAAATTCAGGAGCTTAAGTGCACCCAGCTTTCCACGTCCTGCAAACGCACTATGTCGCAGCCAGTAAAGGCAGGCGTTAGAGCTTGGCAGACATCTTCACCCAAAAAGCTTTGCAAACATAAATGTACCCGATGCGGTTCTTTGTCAGCCAGACTTCTCAGAAAGCAGGTCAGCTTCTTGCTAAAATAGCTGTCCCATTGCGCCGGCTAAGCCTACCGTGTGCCACCGTTGTGGTAAATTTT
>JAVYIG010011220.1:0-62456 GCA_035222895.1 Strongylocentrotus droebachiensis | reverse complement strand
CACAATCAATTTTTGTCTCTTTCTCCCTACTTCTCCTGAATATACTTTTTCAAAATAGTGGAGGACCCATGCCCCGAGCCCCGCCGTTCCGCGAGCCTTGACATGTAGACCTCTAAATAAGCATACTTCTCGCCTGACTGTAACTTTGGGAATTCGTCATTTTCCAACAAACTCATAAAACAGTATAATTTACTAAAAATTATGTCATTTCACAACATTTGTAAATCACTGAAATCGAATTAGAAATAAACCTCATTTTATTCTTGTTTGGGGAGTACGCCTTTAGTGTCCAGTGGCGTATCTGGGGCTTGGAGGAGCGCAAAAGCATATCTTTTCCCCCTTTTCTTTTCTTCTTCCTCTTTATTTTATTTCACTTTCTCTCTTCTTTCCCTTTCCCGACCTTCCTTCTCTATCTCTCTCTCTCTCTCTCTCTCTTTGCTGAGGGGGGAGGGGAGGCATGGGCCTTTCGGCCCCTCCCCCGATCCCCTTCTTTTACCCCTTTTCTTATCTTCTTTTTTTTTCTTTCTTTCCTTTCTCTCCTCTTTCCCTTATTTTCTCTCTCCTTTTTTGTCGGGGGGGGGGGGCAAGGCCTCTCGCCCCCCGCATTAGATCCACGTCTGGTAGCACACACTTTAGCAGTCATGTAAAACAAACACTTGCAAACTATTTTTTTTTTTTAATCTGAGATCTGTATACTATTATCTAGATTTGTTAAGAATAAATCATTGTCAAAATCATTCCATAAACTGGAGTAAATAGGCCACCTTTATGACCAACATCGTAGGATTTCCCGGCCAAATTCGCGAGTTTGTCAATCGAATTCATTTACTTTGCATTTAAGTTAGCGCAGATCGGCTTTGCCATGCCAATTATCTTTCAATTTTCCCGATTTGTATTTAATTAGGATTTTGGTCGAAGGATTTCATAGATCTGTCATTCAATTTAAAACTGCTCAACTAGCATTCAAATTAATCGTCACTTGTCGAGGCGTCATTTTTACCATTTAAATTAACACCTGTCATTCGTATTCGAATTATGTTTATTCAAGTTAGGAATGTTAGGGGGAAGAAATGCAACACACGTTTACAGCTTTAAAAAAAATGCAATTAAATACATAATTTGCCATTGGGGTCTTTTCTGTTATTCAATTTATTAATTTTGAGGACAAAGCATAATTATGTTTGTAGTCAGACATTAGGTAAAGAAGGGGCGAAATCAAGGGATATGGTATCTCTGAACGGACATGCTCACATACCCCGGAAAAGTGGGGATACAAAAACACCTACCCCAGTCACAATATTGTACCCTTCCTTCATAATGAAATTGTGATAAATATATGATGAAACACAAGACAAACAACTTCCTTACATGAAAATTTATTGAGACCATTAAGTCCGTAGATGTAAGTCTTTTTTTTTTAACAATCAAACTTAAAGGCTGATGAATATCTGATAAATCTAAAAGTATATAAAGAGTATAAATGCAAGAAAATAAAATAGGATGAAATACACATGAAAAACGATCTTGAAAGAAAAGAATGAGCTATAAAAAGTGTTTAATCAACGAGAAATGTATATTGATCATTAATTTGAGTGCACAAAGTGCTAATCTGAATGCTCATTAGAATGCTTGAAGTACACCGTCGAGATGTCAGAAAATCGTGTTGCGCTAAATCGAATGACCAAATAGCGAAAGAAACTTCATAGATTTGAAATCTAGAAAAAGGAATATAAACCCTAGATATATTCGACAGCACTAAAAACCGTCGAATTTGAACGCAAGACACATGAATTTGAATGACAAACTTGCGAATTTGGCCGGGAAATCCTATATTATAATTTGATTGGAGGGACCTTTAGGGAGAACAGCATAAATACTGATGAGGCTACCCTGCAACAAGACAGTATTATTATCATTATTATTATTATTATTATTGCACATATCTTAATAATATTCAAATATTAAAAACAAACAAAGAACAGAAGTATAAAGAAGAAAAAATAATACAAAATGTACAAATGAAGATACTACCATCCAACCCCCCCCCCCTCCATCATCAATTATTATTTCCAATCAGCGTTAAACAAAAACGTATAGTTATGTTAATATATATTTTAGCGTACGTAATATATAAACACTATCAAATATTTCAAATACTATAGAACTCAAACAGTAAATCATATTGGGATTGCATTACCCCCTTTGTACGCTACATGACGCGAAAACCTCCAAGGCCCGAGAGTGTTCACTCTCATTTTGAAGTGCCCCTCCCCCCCCCCCCCGCCCCTCTCCGAGCAGTAACTAGGCTTGTAGTCCGGTCAGCTCCGTTTGGGGAGTTAGGAAAGTTTCATGAAATCAAGACTGTGGATAAATCAAGTTAGGCTAAGTAATATGATTACTAGTATCCTTTGGTTTTGAGAATTCCGATGTCATGAACAAACAAAAGTCTTGAAAATTTTCATTGGCTAAAATTGTATAGTTTCTGGGTGCCTGGAGATGGTACTAAGTCCTAATAAAAGCTCCATTCACATTTGCCTTCCGGTCACAAGATCGTATCTTATTTAGCTAAAAATCTTAAAAATCTAACTTCCTTACTCGTTTGGAAAATATATCGTGCAATATTGTATATTTACGAAAAGCTTGAATGTGGTTTATAACCTAAAGGCTAAATCCACTTCAAAACAATTCGCTTTCAATAGATGCAGAAAACAAGAGAAGCAGATAAAAAAAATAAAAAAAATCGGATAACTAATAAGGAAGCTATGAATTTTTTTTAAATATGAAAAAAACTATGAAACAATGGAATTCACTACACAAATTGCCAATTTGGTTATCAGTTTGTAACACCATTGCCGCACTATTTATAAATTGCTTTATATATTTTTATCCCATTAATTTCCCTCTTTATCCCAAAAACCTGATTTCCCCATGCCTTTGCCCAGGTTATATGATTTGTAACGTATTGCGTGCATAACATTTCACAAGATCTTTTATAAACTTTGAAGAATTGAAATTATTTTCAGAATATTGTATATTCATAATTATTGACTTTTATCTAAATAAATTGTCAAAATTCAAATTTTTCATGATTTAACTGAATTTGTTTTACTCTTTATTAGATTATTAGTGCATCCGCACACAAAAACATATTATTATCAATATGACTTGGATGCTGGTGTTAGGAAATGAGATTCTCAGGGGGAAAGTGAGAAATTTATATTACCAATAGAAAGAAAACAATAAGAGGATAGCGAGGCAATGACGTCAGGCGCGGATCCAGGGGGGCCGAGCGGGCCTTGCCCCCCCCCCCCGAAAAAAGAGAGAGAGAGATAGAGAGAGAGAGAAGGAAAAGAAGGGAAAGATGAGAGAAAGGAAAAGAAAGAAGAGGAAGAAGAAAAGAAAAAGGGGGTGTGAGAGATCGGGGGGGGGCGAAAGGGCCTTGCCTCCCAGGCTGTCCCCCCCCCCCCCTCTAAAAAAGAGAGATAGAAGGAAGGAAAACGGAAAGAGGAGAGCTAAACGGAAACAAAAAAGAGGAAGAAGAAAAGAAAAGGGTGAAAAGAAGGGAAGATCAGTTGCTATTAATCATGTACGCGACCCATCATCCTTCCCCTCCCCCCCCCCAAAAAAAAAAAAAAAATCAGTACGACCACGCTGCGCCATTCGGTCCACCCTCCCTGCAGTATTCCCTTAATTGGTACGAGTAAACAGCGGGGGCTAGGGTACGTCGCCGCCCCCACAAATAAAAAAACACACAAAGAAAATGCAATAAATTATCAATAATTCATTGCATTTGGCCTCGACCCCTAAGATAAACAAATCCTCTATGTGGGCATGCCTTGAACCATAATGCATAGCCCTACAGAGTTCCTATTTAACTAACATCTACATTATTATAAGAACAGTTTCATTCTCAAATCGAATGAACACTTATACAGATAATGTGATATATGTTTTGTTCTTATATATAAGTACACATCATATTCATACCTAATATGGTGATTCGTTATACCTTAACTCTAAATTAGACCTTCATTGTATAGACAATCTCATCTAAACGCGCTAATCTATTATCCTCTCAGATTTAGAAATAATAATACTAACATAGAAATATGTTGTATTCCTCCAGCACACAACACATACATAATCTCAGGTGTAAATATCGTTTTAGGAAAACGAGCTTATCAATCAATACTGCAATCTGCATGTGATTCACCTATAATTATTGCACTATTATTATGCTTCGACTAGCCATATGACATATACATAGAAATATAAAGGAATACTCATAAACTATATCCAAGAACCCACTATTATAATTATTATTATTATATACAAGACAAGAAATATAGACTAAAGAATATTGATTGTCTCTAAGAAATTTGATAACTTTCACTTATGCAATATACAGCAATACATGTTGTATTATAAGCCAATCAACATCCAAACATCAACCTTTAAATACAATTAGGCCTATGGAATATTATGAGCAGGTTCATTCGATTGAAAACTACCAAATAATAATGGTCTGGTCAGACAATCCCTTGTGCCAAGCAAATGCTAACTCTTCACAGTGTTTCCAACTTCTAATCTGAGCTCTTAATTTAAGCAAACATGCCTCCTATCACTAATCCCCCTGTCCTAGCCCAATGGAGCGTGTTGCTCAACAACACAACATGACAGAAAGGGAGAGAATGAGAGAGTGTGTGTGTTCCCCTACCACGAGTGAGGGTTGACCTCTGTACAGATTGACACAAGAGAGATAAGGGAGCTGGAAGAGGGGGAGAAAAATACTCTGTTGTTCCAACACTATGTATCTACACTGGATCATACACATTATCACAATGGCACTGTTGCATAGTATATCACCTAATTTGCAATTATAGTAGGTTCTGAATGATAGATTGTAAATCAGGAAACTACCATCCATGATATTAGACTTACCTTTTCTTTATCAACCCTAGACTAGCTTTATAGTATTTACATACTCCAATACTAGGTGGAGGATAAACGTTTATATAGCAGTTAGGTATACTCGTTTATAATTTGACATACTATTCTTTGCATCAGAAAGTTCCAACCTCAATAGAAGTACTCTTACAATTCTTTTTCTGACATAGAAATCAAAGTCAATACTTTTAAAAACGGTCAAAGTACCACGTGCGTCGATCACCACGTGCCCGGCACATTTTTGCTTGTCTCTGCGCTGCATGCACCCCCTGTCCAAACACACACATACAAGGTATCTGATTGGTCGATCAATTCCAGACGCATGCGCAGTAAACAGCATCCGTCTGGAAAAGGGCACACGTGTGCTAATAAACTAGCAGGCGTGTGCTATAACACCTTGCACACGTCTGCTAAATAACAGGCGGTGATTGGTCAATTTAGCAGACGTGTGCCGCGTTCTATACGTCTGGGGCATGTGAATAAAGTCTCCAACGGCTTTCCATACATGCGTACGTTCTGTCAGAACCACGCGTACGTTATGATGGACCCACGCGTACGCTCTGTCAGAACCACGCGTACGCTCTGACATGCACGCGTACGGTCTAGGCACACGTAATGAAGGCGATAGCCCACCATTATGGAAAGCCGTTGGAGACTTTATTCACGTGCCCCAGACGTATGGAACGCGGCACACGTCTGCTAAATTGACCAATCACCGCCTGTTATTTAGCAGGCGCGTGCAAGGTGCGATAGCACACGCCTGTTACTTTATTAGCACACGTGTGCCTTTTTCCAGACGGATGCTGTTTACTGCGCATGCGTCTGGAATTGATCGACCAATCAGATACCTTGTTTAATATGGAGTTTAATGTGTGTGTAGGTGCATGCAGCGCAGACAAGCAAAAATGTGCCGGGCACGTGGTGAACGACGCACGTGGTACTCTTACCGTTCTTAAAAGTATTGACTTTGATTTCTATGTCAGAAAAGAAATATACATTGTAAGAGAACTTCCATTGAGGTTGGAACTTTCTGATGCAAAGAATAGTATGTCAAATTATAAACGAGGTACCGAACTGCTATATGAACGTTTATCCTCCACCTAGTATTGGAGTTTGTAAATACTATAAAACTAGTCTAGGGTTGATAAAGAAAAGGTAAGTCTAATATCGTGAATGGTAGTTTCCAGATTTACAATCTATCATTCAGAACCTACTCTAATTGCAAATTAGGTGATATACTATGCAACAGTGCCATTGTGATAATGTGTATGATCCAGTGTAGAAACATAGTGTTGGAACAACAGAGTAGATCTCTCCCCCTCTTCATCTCTCCCTTATCTCTCTTGGGTCACTCTGTGTAGAGGTCAACCCTTTCCCTCATAGGGGAACACGTACTCTCTCCCTTCCTCTCTCTCTCTCTCTCTCTCCCTTCCTTCCCCTGTATTCTCGTTCATGCAGGACAGGGGGATTAGTGATAGGAGGCATGTTTGCTTAAGAGCTCAGATTCTTGGCAAAAGGGATTGTCTGACCATTATGTGGTAGTTTTTAATCGAAAAAACCTGCTTATAATTATCCCATAGGCCTAATTGTATTTAAAGGTTGATGTTTGGATGTTGATGGCTTAATATAATACAACATGTATTGCTCTATATTGCATAAGTGGAAGCTATCACATTTCTTAGAGACAATCAATATTCTTTAGTCTATATTTCTTGTCTTGTATATAGTTTATGATTATTTCCTTTATATTTCTATGTTATATGTCAGATGAGTAGTCGAATCGAAGCATAATAATAGTGCAATAATTATAGGTGAATCACATGCAGATTGCAGTATTGATTGATAAGCTCGTTTTCCTAAAACGATATTTACACCTGAGATTATGTATGTGTTGTGTGCTGAGGAATACAACATATTTCTATGTTAGTATTATTATTTCTAAATCTGAGAGGATAATAGATTAGCGCGTTTAGATGAGATTGCCTAGGTACAATGAAGGTCTAATTTAGAGTTAGGGTATAACGAATCACCATCAGGGGCGTCTCCAAAGGGGGGGGGTGTGGGGGTGCGATACCCCCCACCTGTCAGGATATTGTCGGGAAAAAAGAGAAAAGGGGGGAGGGGAAAAAAGAGAGGGAAAGGGAAAGTAAAGAAAAAAAAGAAAGGAAAAGAAAAGAAAGAAAGGAAAAGAAAGGAAAGAAAGAAAAAAAAGGAAAGAAAAGAGAAGAAAGAAAGAGAAAAAAAAAAGAGGGAGGAGAGAGAAGAAAAGAAAAAAAAGAGAAGAAAGAAAAGGGGAAAAAAAAGTGTAAAAGGGAGGAGAAAAATGGGAGGTAAGAGTCTGAGAGAGGAGGAGTGGGAGTAAAAGAGAGAAGGGGGTTGTTGGGTGGAGTCGTCTCGTCGAGGGAGCAAGAAAGACACGGGTAAATATGTTGCTGTGTCGGGTCAGCTGTGTCGGTATTCTTGCTCGATCCTGGAGAACGGTACAACGAATCGTCTTCTTTCTCTAATAATTTAAGGAATCGTCAAAGCTTCCTAAAGGAAGAAACTGAATTCAGATGAATAGGGCTTAATAAGAGTCGAAAAACGGTACGACGAATCGTCTTCTTTCTCTAATAATTTAAGGAAACGTCAAAGCTTCCGCGCTTCACACGAGAGGGGGAAACTGAATTCAGACAAATATGGTTTATTAAGAGTCGAAAGCGATACAACGAATCGTCTTCTTTCTCAAATAATTTGAGGAAACGTCAAAGATGAAGAGTCGAGAACAGTACACAGAATCGTCTGCTTTTACTCATCATTTGACGTAATGAAACGTCAAAGCGCGGGAGGGGGAGAAACTGAATTCAGACAAGGATTAATAGTCGAGAACGGTACAGAAAATCGTCTTCTTTTCATAATAATTTAATGAAACGTCAAAGCTTTCGCGCTTCGCGTGGGAGGGGGGGGGAACTTCATTCAGACAAGGATTAACAGTCGAGAACGGTACAGCAAATCGTCTTCTTTTCATAATAATTTAATGGAACGTCAAATCTTTCGCGCTTAGCGCGGGAGGGGGGGGGGGAACTTCATTCAGACAAGGATTAACAGTCGAGAACGGTACAATAAATCGTCTTCTTTTCCTAAAAACTTAAGGAAACGTCTAAGCTTTCGCGCTTCGCGCGGGAGGCCTATCACCCACACCCCCGCTTGTTCACTACCGCCCCTCCCTAAAATAAGATCCTAGCTCCGTGTCTGCATTAAAATATATAGCTATGAATGCTGACTAAGTTGACGAAATAATTCGTATATTTGTGTCGTCGTGGAAAATGACCATTTGCGCATACGCAAGTACTATAGATAGTCCATAGGAAAAACAATATAGCCTTCGGCCCCGGGTTTATAGGGTTAAATTTGTAGATATTGGAAATTAATTTTGTCGGTAATTTGTGGCTAGTTTTGTCGGTAATCGTAGGCCTCTACACCCCCCCCCCCCTCCCCACTGAAAAAGTCTAGCGACGCCCCTGATCACCATATTAGGTAGGGGCAGGATGATGGGTCGCGTACATTATTGGGGCACGCCTTTTTTCTTTCTTTGTTCAGAAATGTACGTTTTCAATAAATGTTTTCTACAAATATTCGGGGCCATGTGGCGACCCCCCCCCCCCCTGCGCCTACGCCTACGCCACAGCCGTGGGGTGTTCCCTATCCATTATTTCGCTTTCTTATTATCATTTTGTTTATTGCTAATTTAATTTTCATTAAATTGTTTATGAAAAGCGACCCTTAAACGCGAACCATCATCCCGGCCCAGCAGTGACGTAATAGGGAGTGGGTACAGGGACGGGCGAGCTTCCCCCTCCCTCCTCCACGAAGCGCGGAAGCTTTGACGTTTCAATAAATTATTAGAGAAAGAAGACGATTCGTTGTACCGTTCTCGTCTCTTAATCCTCGTCTAAATTCAGTTTTCCCCTCCCCCCCCCCGCTCCTGCGCGAAGCGCAGAAGCTTTTACGTTTCATTAAATCATTATAGAAAGAAGACGTTTCGTTGTACCGTTCTCGACTCTTATTTTAATCCTTCAAAAATCTTCTTTGTCTGCTCCTTTTTCTTCCTACGTCCTCTTCCTTTTCTCTCCTCTCTCTTATTTTTTTTGTTTTTTGGGGCCAGCGTTAAGAGAGGCCCGTCTTAGGGCCCTAGGTGAAATCCAGGGGGCGGAGCCCCCGAAAGCTTAGGGGTTTTATAGGCATTTAATCACGGTCAGATGAGCATATTTTGATACCTCATTATTTTGTGCCATGCATTGGCAGTTAGCCATTCTTTCGGTCTTGCTCTCTTTCTTTCTATTTCTCTTTAATATACTTTTTTGTTAAGTGTGTGTGTGTGTGGGGGGGGGGGGGGGGGGGCTCGAGGCTCCCGATCCCCGCCGTTCCGCGCGCGCTGACTTGTAGGCACCTCAAGAAGCATATTTCTTGCCTGGCTGTAAATTTAGGAATTTGTCATTTTCCAACAAACTCATAAAACAGTATAATTTATTTTAAAATTATGTCATTTTACAACATTTGTAAATCACTGAAATCGAATAAGAAATGAACCACTTTAGGGGGAGGCTGCCCCCTTCGAATTAGTACGCCAGTGGTGTCTAGTGGCGTATCTGGCGCTTGGTCTCGTTTGGGGGAGGCGAGATGAGCGCGAAACCATATCTTTTCCCCCCTTTTCTTTTCCTCTTACTCTTTATTTTCTTTCCCTTTCTCTCCTCTTTCCCATTCCCTCCCTCCCTTCTTTCTTACTCTCTCTCTCTCTATCTCTCTCTCTCTCTTTTGCTGAGGGGGGGAGGGGGAGACAAGGGCCTTTCGCCCCCGATCCACACCTTGATGGCGGGAAAAAAATCGCAACTGATCTCCCGTACTTTTCTTCTTCCTCTTTTTTTTCTTTCCCTTTCTCATCTCTTTCCCCTCCCCTTCCCACCTTCTCTCTTTTTAAAGTTTGCTGGGGGGAGGCAAAGGCCTTTTACCCCCTACCCGAACCACATGTTGTTGGCTGGATTAATTGCATCTGACCCCCCCCCCTCCCTTTCTTTTCACCTGTTTCTTTTCTTCTTTCCCTTTTTTGTTCCCTTTAGCTCTCCTCTTTCCTTTTCCCTTCCTACTCTCTTCCCCCCCCCCCCCCCCTGAGGATCAACAAATTGTTGGCGAGAAAATCGTATTACTGATATCCTCCTTCATTACTTTTCTTATTTCCCCCCCTTCCCTTTGACTCCTCTTCTCCTTTTTGTATTTCCCTTTCCTTCCTTCTCTCTTTTTGGGGGGAGGGGGGGAGGGGGGGCAACATCCTCGGAGGCAAGGCCCTCAGTCGCCCCTACCCCCCCCCCCCCCCCCGCCGATCTCTTTTCCCCCTCTTTTCTTTCCTCTTTCCCTTCCCTTCTGTTCCTTCTCTCTCTAGCTCTCTCTTTTTTTGCGGGGGAGGGGGGAGACCCCTTCGGCCCTCCCCCTGGATCCGTGCCTGGCCGTTGGTGTGTCCCCCATCCAATATGTACTGACCTGAGCAGTGTTGTAATAGTGAACAGGCCCCGTACGTACTGATCAAGCTGAGCAGCTTTGTAACAGCGGACTTGATTGGTTGCCTTAAAAATCAATTTACGAGCGTTCTGCGCATCCGTCTGGCAAAGTAACAGGCGTGTGCTATCGCACCTTGCACGCGCCTGCTAAATAACAGGCGGTGATTGGTCAATTTAGCAGACGTGTGTCGCGTTCTATACGTCTGGGGCATGTGAATAAAGTCCCCAACGGCTTTCCATACTGGTCTAGCGCGCTCCGGCGCATGTCTGGCGTGCCTTTGGCGTGTATATTCATGCGTCGAGCTCGGCGCACGTTTTTGAGCATGCTCAAAAAATCCCGACGCACACAGCGAATGACGACGCATGCATAGCGCTGGTCCAGCGTTGGTCCAGCGCGCTCGACGAACGAGTAACGAATGATGACGCACGCCTAGCGAACGACAACGCACTGGCCCAAATTGCAAATTTCCAATGCGCTGGCCGTGCGTTCCCCATGCGTCCTCCCTGTGTGACCGGGCCTTTAAATGGAAGTCGCGTTATGATGATATATAAATGCGTTCATAACTTAGCTCCTTCTTACCTTCAGGTAGGCTTAATCAATCCTAATGATGTACATGAGCATCATACAAGGCAAATAGACAGTGGATGTTTACGTGTGCCTAGATTTCACACTGATTGTTATAAGTGTAGCCCAATTGTTTCTTCCATATTTGAATGGAATAAGCTAGATAATTCATTGAGAACGGCTTCCTCTGTCAATTCATGTAAGAGATTGTTTAAACAAAGTTGTAATTTGTGAATGGCTCAGCCGTACATACACTACGTGCATGTTCTGTAATATTTACATGACTTATTCACATAATTGCGACTTAATTAATATTTTCCTATTGGCATTACTGTTTACTAGGTTAATGATATATGTTTATTTTGCAAACGAGTATTATTTTTGTAACTGTTCTGTATAAATGTTATAAACGATGTAAATATGTTCATTCAGGGCCCCATGGAAGACCACTACTTGTTGGTGAATGGGCTACCCTGTCAAAAGATTAGAAATAAATAAAAAATATAAAAAATAAAAAATATCATAGTTTGTCAAAAGTCATAAAGAAGACCTATATCACATTTTTGTTAATGCCTGAAAAGTAACAGTTTTTCTTCAGACCCATTTTAACTCGTTGAATACCGAATTGTTTAATTCCCTTTGGCTTATATATAACTTAGGAACCACCCGGTATAGCAGGAGCCAATTCTGTTTATATGAATGTAACTTCCTGAACAGTCGTGTTTTTTTTGGACCAATTATTGACAACGGACGATATTGGGTCTATGCAGTAACGAAGGGGTAAAACACGTGCTTTTCAACTCTCAATCTTTTCACTTATAGCTCTACTTGTGGCAGTCATATATCGACAGCGCCCCTTACGTCGTGTTTTGCTGATTGGTGGTTCTTGCATGGTCTCTATAGGTGTCATGTTGACTTCATTCGCTACAAACAAAGCTTCGATTGGAATCTTCCTCTCACTTAGTGGTAAGAATAATTGAGGCAACATCATAATTTGTATATATTCTGTATGTGGAAGTGTGGTGGTGTAGTGGTTCATTCACTTGTCTCTTAACCAAAGGGTTGAGGGTTCGAATCCCAATCCGTTACTAAGTTCTGTTGGCAAGGTATTAATTCACACGTGCTACTCCCCACCCTGGTGTACATGGGTACTTGTCATTTGCTGGGGTAATACTAAAAACAGGGCTCTCAGGAAGAACAGCATTGGTGCTGATGAAGATTCCTTGGGTGAACAAAATTGTTACTATTATAATTTGTTATAATAACATTTCATTTATAAAGCGCCTTTTCATGAGATATAGAAAATACGTACAAACAAAAAAGGAAAAACAAAACAGGAAATACTTGCAAACAAACAAATAAGAAAAAGAACAATAGAATACATATAGCTTAAATTAATTGCAAAACAATACGAGGACAAAACTAAAAAAGTTGTTTTTCAGACACTTTTGAAAGCTGCGAGATAATGGCAATTCTTTGGGGTAAGGAGTTTCAGGTTTATTTCGTGTAACTTACCCAACTAAAGTTGTTAAGCCTGTATTTTTACCATTACCGAAATTGTCTATGATTATGATTATTTCTTTTGTAAACTGTTATGTAAACTTTTTACCAGTGAAAACGAATTTCCGAATGTACGATAAATGCTTAATTTCATGTTCAATTTCAATTTGTTACATTAATTCCTTTTATTTGTATACGATGTAGGTCTTGGAAATTGTTTCCTCCTGACCTCGGCCTCTATCGCACTGAATGATCTAGGCAACGAACATTTTAACCTGATCTACAGCATATCTATGAGTGGTTCTGGAGTAGGAACGGTGGCTTTGCCTGTCCTGACCGAATATCTCCATCAGTGTTACGGCTGGAGAGGTGGGTTTCTTATCGTAGGTGCACTACTGGCCAATATCATCCCGTGTGCCTCTAGCGGTGAGATTTGGTACAACATCCAATGGAACAGGTGAAGACCGTTGCAGCTCAGCAAACGAGGAGGTTTCAGAAAGACATTCGTACGATATACCAACCGGATCCTCTACGACACGCTACCGTGGTGGACATAGAACAGAAGACGAGACGGAATCAGACAGCGATCCGGACCATATCTCTCAGAGGGAGTCCTATCCATTGATGAACAATCATTCAGAATCCTTGACTGACCTAAGTGAGGAAAACAGTACGCTATCAAGCGGTTTCTTCACCACACTATGGGCCAGTTTTCGTGCATCGGATTTTTACATCGATCCAGCATTCAATTTCTTCTTCTTAGCGATGATATTGGTTTCTTTTGGATACTGTGGATGGCACACCCTTATCGTCCCTCACGCTTTGGAGAAAGGGTTAACCGTACAAGAGATCCTACTTCTTACACTCTCTACAGCTGTTGGCAGTGTGAGTGGCAGGATCCTTGTCGGTCTCCTATGTGACAACCGCTTTAGTCCAGTCACCATATACCTTATATGCACTCTCCTTGATATAGCTTCACTATTGTTTGACGTGTTTCTTTCAACCCTCTACGTTATCATTGTGTCGTCATTTATCAGAGCAGGAACTATAGGAGGAGAGCAATATTAGGAACTCTTGCAGCCCGGGAGAGGGCGTCTACTGGCAAGAAGGATATTGTATTTGGCCTTGGACTTTTTTGTTTCGGTATTGGGCTTCTACTTGGGACCTTCTATTCAGGTATGTTGGTTTGGAAGCAGATGTTGTACTCTAAACAAACAAATATAAAAAGAATAAACAAACAAACATGTGTATCATGATAATAATATCGAAATTGTGTAATGTGCCACAATCATGTCTTTCAAAATTGTCAAAATGGCGCAGGTGTGAGAAAGTGATATGATTGTGGGCATGCATCTAAACGTAATTCAAGAAAAGAAAGCAAAATACACATAACTTGTTACATACTTCAGGAAAATGTTTTGGCAATAATAGAATTAAATCATCATTTCCAACTTAAAAGCAAGGTTTCATCCGTCCAATATACAGGTATCACTTGAAACATTTAAGAGATACTGTTAATAGCTAATACAACATTATTGTAATACAAGTTGTACCAATGTAGTCCTGAGTAAAACATAATTAAACAAGCTTAGATGTTGGAAACAGAAACGTAGTTAAATGAGATTTGAGGTGTGAATAGGAGTTCTCATTTCAGAGTTGAGGATGAAGTGTGTTCCATGTTAATCAGTTCAAGGCAAGAAAGTGATCATGATAATAGACAACATGGAATATCGGAATTAGCAAACCAAAATTCACAAACTCCCCGCATTCCTTTGTTCTCATTGTTTTGTTAGAGTAATGATATTACTTGACATTTAGGCAAAGCAGTTAAGACTACAACGCTATAAAGACTATCACATCATATGAATGTAAAGAATGATATTGCTCAGACTATTGGCTTACAATGAGCCTTATAATTTGAGGATCAGCGGTCTGGCTGAGGAGGAGAGGGATGAGACAGAGGAGATCCTGATCGAGAAGATCTGTAAGGTGGCTGGGGAGACCGGGATGCAGCTTGCAGAGAGCGACATCTCGGCTTGCCATCGCCTTGGAAGGAAGGTGGCGGGGAAGAAGCGCGACACCGTCGTGCGCTTTGTCGCCCAACGTAAGCGAGACAAGGTCTACCAGGGGCGTTTCCACTTGAAGGGGAAGGAATCCTTTAGGCAGGTTTTTGTGAACGAAGACCTCACCTCTACTCGCTATGCTGTCTTGATGGCAGCAAAGAAATCTACAGAGGTGAAATCTGTATCAACGAAGGCAGGGAACATCGTCTGCAAAATGAACGATGATACCTTTAAGATAATTTCAACCCCTGACGACTTGTTCGCAGTGGGTTTGGATAATATCGAATACAAAAACTTCAGACTCCGCTTGTTGGAGTAATGTCTCCTCATAATGTCCTTTTTTTCATGATACAAATATTCTAATAATATGTTTGATAACACTGTATCACATTCTTACAAGTTATGTCCAAATTCATTTGATAGTACATTGCCACTTGACGGTAAAAAAACAATTAGTATCTCCCATGTAAATGTACGTTCGCTAAACAAAAATGTTGATTCCTTAAAGTTGTTATATGAAGATTGCGTTAAGTTCAGATTCGATGTAATTGCATTATCAGAAGTATGGAGAGTTTTAGAAAAATCGACCTTGGAAATGGAAGGTTATTTATTGGAGGTAAAGTGCCGGGATGGTAGAGAAAGAGGAGGAGGGGTAGGAGCTTATATTCGTTCTAATTTGAAATATGTCGTGAAAGATTATACAGTGAAGCATACAGAATCAATCTGGTTTGAAATAAACAATGGAGAATTTCAAAAGGTGATGGTAGGTGTTTTATATAGGAAACCAAATACAGATGTTAAAGAGTTTCAATAAAGTCTTCTCACAGTTTTAGAAGACATTAAAGTCGACAGACGCAATACCATTATAATAGGAGATTTTAATATAAATTCATTAAGTTCAGACGGAACAACAGAAGGGTTTTCAACAGCGATGAAATGCGTAGGAATGGAGCAGAAAATAAAATATCCAACAAGAGTAACCAGTGAGTCTGTAACCTTATTAGACCATATATACACTAATATGAACAAGTATGATAATCACTCGGGTGTTATAGAATGTGATATTTCTGATCACTACCCTGTGTTCATGATTTTAGAAAATCCATGTAATTTGAAGCAGCTGCATTATCCACAAACTGTAACTTACAGATGTTATAAAAACTATGATGTACAAAACTTTAAAGATGACCTTGCTGGGCAAGAATGGCAACATATCAATAGCTGTGAAGATGTTAACATGGCATATTCCATTTTTCTTAATTTGTTTAATAATGTTTGTAATAAACATGCACCAATCAAAGAGAAAAGAAGCTGCAAAGGACGCGCTTATAAGAAACCTTGGATAACCAAATCAATAATGAAGTCTGTTCGAAAAAAATATAAATTGTTTTTAAAAGTAAGGAAATCTAATTTTGATGTAAGTGATGTACACAAATTTCGGAACTACAGAAATGTATTAACGACTGTTCTTCGCAATGCCAAAAGAAATTATTACAGTGGTTTGCTAGCTGAGAACAGCAATAACACTAGTAAAACGTGGAAGATCATAAATGAATTAATATCAGGGAGAAATAAAGGTAACAAAGGTACTAAGGTAGAAAAACTTATAAGGCGTATTAGTGGAAATGATAAAGTTCTAACAACCGAATCTGAAATTGCCAATGAATTTAATGATTTCTTTGTAAACATCGGTCCAAATCTAGCATCAGCAATACCAAATGTACCCACATTATTTGAAGATTATTTGAGTAATAGTGTTGAGCAATCCCTTTTTTGGAAACCGGTCACAATGAAGGAAGTTCATGACCACATGTTGGCTCTAGACGAGAAGAAAGCTTGTGGTTACGACAACATTCCAGTACGCCTGATTAAGGATGGTGCATCTATTTTGGCTGAACCATTAAGACATATCTTCAATCTTTCATTGGAAACAGGAAATTTCCCTGATCAAATGAAAATTGCTAAAGTCAGTCCACTGTTTAAGAAAGGTAATAAACATGAAACGGGGAATTATAGACCCATTTCTGTCTTACCAATTTTGGGTAAAGTATTAGAAAAAATAGTTAATGCTCGATTGACCAGTTTTCTAGAAACGCATGACATTTTATATCACCATCAGTACGGATTTAGGAAAAAGTATAGTACTAAATTATCATTAATTAATCTTATGAATACGGTATTGAAAAGTATAGACGAAGGATGTGTTACGCTTGGTGTGTTTCTTGACTTTCAAAAGGCTTTTGACACAATAAACCATAACATATTATTTAAAAAGCTATCACATTATGGCATCCGAGGACATGCACTGAAATGGCTCGAAAGCTATCTTAGTGACAGAATGCAGTTTGTGAAATACAAAGAGTCATCATCAGAAAGTAGATATATCAAATGCGGTGTACCACAAGGTTCTGTCTTAGGACCAACTCTGTTTTTAATCTATATAAATGACTTGCCAACTGTGACAAATTATTTCAATTTCAGACTATTTGCAGATGATTCTAATATTTTTCATACTTTTCCCAAAGGTGTAGATCAAATAGATGAGTGTGAAGTAAATGAAAATTTAAAATCCATACAGAATTGGTGCACTGCAAATAAGCTTACTATCAATGCGTCAAAAACCAATTTCATGTTCTTCAGTAGTCGTAGAAGAAAGGCTGTGCTTAAAGGGAGATTAAAAATATCTGGGGCAGAATTAAGAGAAGTGGAGGAAGCGACATTTGTTGGCATTACCATTGACAGACATTTTACATGGAATTCACATATAAAATCTTTTAATGACTGTATACGGAGAAAGGTCGGCATCCTCTTTAAATTACGGCACTTTGTCCCTAAACATATATTGATACTGTTGTATAAAGCTCTTATACAGCCACATATTACATATGGCATCGAGGTTTGGGGTAGTACTTATAAATCACACTTGAATTGTATATTTTATACTCAAAAGATGGCTGTACGTGCTATAACTTTCAAGCCACATCGTTCTCATACTAATGCACTGTTTCATGACCTCAAATTGTTGAATGTTTTTAAATTGCATAAATTATCTATTTGTACTTTTGTGTTTGATTTGATAAATGAACGATTACCTCATTCCTTAAAACATTATTGCAGTATGATACAACATGAATATTCCACAAGACAAAAAACGGGTCGACAATTACGTCTTCCTTTATTCAAAACAGACCAAGGAAAGTTTTCTATTTCGTTTGTTGGAAGTAATTTTTGGAATATGCTTCCTACTGATCTAAGAATTGAGAGATCAAGAACCTCTTTTCGTAAAAAACTTACAAAATTACTCTTAAGTGAAAACCACGAATCATAACCTCGTAACTATATAGTTGTATATAGTAACCAGTCTCATTTTAATATTATACACAAAATTATTTATAAGATTTGGAAACCCATCATATATTTTTAAATTAACTTTATTTTAGGCTTTAGATAACGAGAGTCAGACTCGACTAGCACATGTGCTATTTTTGACTCTATTTTACCATCGATCACAAACTCATTGTAAATAGTCATTTATTGTTTTACTCTTGAAGCAAAGTTTACTTTATCTTTGTCATAATGTACATGTATATCGCTGTAGAACATGTATTTTTTTTATAATTCATGTCATGCATTTATGTTATATTGACATCGTCATTGTACATTTATCTTTTGTTTCAATGTTTTCAATGGTGGTGAATAAATAAATTCAATTCAAAATTCAATTATAAACAATATAATATTTATTGTTAGAATGATTCCCATTTTCTGTTTTTATCTCGTATCCTAGGAGCAATAGCACACATATCATCGCCTTATGACGTCACATGGTGGTTGGTAGCTGGTATATGTTTGGAGATAGCCATCTTCGTGACTGTATTAGTACCCTTGCTTTTCAAGAAGAGATGACCGTTGACAAGGATAGGCGATGAATAATACGATAACACATTAAAGGCACACTGTCCTACGTGTAGCTACTTGCTCCCTCTATATACAAAACTTCCCCAATCGGTACCTGCATGTTGCCCCCCCCCCATGATCCTCTTTTTCTTATGTTAAATGAGAGCTGAGTTAATGAGATACCCACCTGTCACAGTGACCTCGCTGGCTTGCTGGGTGGTCTAATCCATTCTGGCTGAAGTAGTAAAGCCTGCCTTTAACTAGCTTATTTTAATCAAGATGAGGTGAAGATTTTCAAGAACAAGATTTTTGTTTGGTTTCCCAGATGGTACGGAATCTACCTTTAATTTTGTCATTTTATATGCAAAACACTATATTCTCTGCGAAATACAAAAGGGAACGGCTATCTTCGAATTCTTTTAAGACGATGTTTAAACGTTGGTATGAAGTTGAGCGGGTTCTTTCTATCAAACGCAATAAATTTGTTGTTACTTGATAAATGGAGAGGTTCTGGTTGAAACTGTGGGCAAGAGGTGACTCCAATAGGACTATTTACTGATGGGCGCAGCCCCGAAGCAAATGGTACAATTAGAGTCACCGAGGCCCATAGTTTTTACCAGTTTTTTTTCTCGAAAAAAGGCAGGGTATATTTGTTTTAAATCCTGCACCCACGATCCCCTCCCCCCCCCCCCAAAAAAAAAGAGACAAAACATTGAATTTTTTTTTTTTTAAATAAAATTGTATAAAGATTTACAATTTGGTTTGAAAAATAAAAAACAAATATATCATGCACTATTTCAAGCCACTAGGTAAATTATGGATTCCTCGGCGACAGATATGGCACTATTTTCTTCGGGGCTACGTCCCTGGGAAGTAAGTGCTATTCCTGCCACATCGATCCATAATTTCAACCAGAGTCTCTCAGTGCATATAGTTGTTTACTATTTGAGTACTCATGATGATCACAAAGGGATGAATATTTCCAAAGACAGGATATTATTTATTATTTGAGTACCCATACTGGTCAAGAAAGTATACCAAATGCCAAAGATATGATATTATTTATCATAAAATGATGACGTGGATCCTAATCATATGATTGGTTGAAAGTGTACACGTGACCATGCATTTATTTTGGCAAATCCGATATTTGGATAACTACCGGCCATTATCCTATGGTATTAAATGACCGGTCATTGGCGATCATGTTTTGCGATCGTAACCATTGAGATTTCATTGTTTTACTTTTACTCGCGAAAATGCCTGGCGCGGAATTTAAAACGCCTACGTTTTCGACTGAAGAAATGAGGGTGAATGGTGAGGGTGATTTATCAAATAACAAGGATCCACGTCGTAATTTTATAAAACAAATAATACACAGCATTTTGTTCGGGCATTAGTAAAATTACCCACACTCGGTACCTTTGAGACGGTCCAAACACCCTTGGCTATCGCTTCGGGTGTGTTAGACTGTTCCAATGGTACAGTGCATTATTTGTTTACTATATATTTGAGTACCCATGATGATCACAAAGGGATATACTACATGCCAAAAACATGATATCATTTACTTTTTGAGTACTGGTCAAGAAGGTATACCAAATGCCAAAGATATGATATAATTTATTTTATTCCACATACAAAGAATCTTGCGCTACGATTGATCAAAAGTAAATCACGTGATGAAAGATAGTTCGCCCATCATTGATGGGAGCAGAAAAGTTCGCTGCACTGTGTAGATAGTAGTACTATCTACACAGTGCAACGCACTTCCTTGTATACGTTGCGTATACGTACGTACGCATGCACTGTACGTGTCGTACATCGTTTGCTAGCTGTTAATTGATGATTTTGTTGCTCTAAAATGACGGAAGAAGTGACATGTGTCCGATGTGGAATGTAAAGCAAATAATTACTCCAATTTCGACCAATCAGATGGCTGGATTTCTAAAGTGAGGTATATAATATTTACTATTTGAGTACCTACGACAAGCAAGAAGAAAAAACAAATACCAAAGATATCATATTATCGACTTAATCAGTTACCGTGCTTATTTGTTCCCATGCTGATTAAGAAGAGGCAAAGACTGGGAATGTTGACATAATTTCATTAACATATTTAGTAGCCATGATAATCAAGAAGAGACGAAAAATTGGCAATGACAAACAAGATATTATCAGATTTTTGAGTACTCATGATGATCTCGAAGAGATAAAAATTGCCAAAGATACAAAATTATTGAATACTTCACTAAAAATGCTTATCAAGAACAGGTTAAGCATCTGAAGGACAAAACGTTATGATTATAAACTATTTTGATACCCATGTTGAGTAAAAAGATGCGAAGATCGGGAAGGGTGTCATAATTAACTAATCTAGCTAGTAGCCATGCTAATCCAGTAGAGACGACCAATTTTTAATGATAAAATAGTGATTTAATATTGGATGGCTTGGAGCGTGATACAAAAATATATTGCTCGAGCTATGACAATATTGGAAGAGTCGAAGACGAGTCAAATTGTCATAGCGAGAGCAATATTTATATAGTACCACACGAAATCAAAGCCACACAATATTATTATCCTTATCTATTTTCAGGGTGACTAGCAAAATAGCAAAATCGGACTCGATAATCAAGCAATATTGTATCGACAGTTGAAGTTCCCGGATGACAGAGCAATTAGAAAATAATATTGATCTGTCATCCGGGTACTGCGCTCAAGATATTAAATACACTGATTTATTGTACCACTTGGAAGCCTTATATAGATAATGATATAGGCCATTTTTGTACCCATGGTGAAGAGATAATAATTACTCTACCAATTCTGTATTACTTAAGTTATCTTTATTTTAGTGGAAAAGTTTTTTAAAAGATGTAAACGATGCTTTCCTACGTGTCAAAAAGTTTTACCTTTTTATCTTCTATAACAAAATCTTGACAAGATGTGTACTAACTAAATTTAAAAAGCACTTTCTAGTTAAACTGCATTTGTACTTTTACTAATGCGCTGGAAATATTTTGAAAAAAATCGTGTCTAATACAATCTTTTAAGCTTGATATGTTCTTAATTTCCTTGCTGTGAAATGGAATATGAATATTAAGCGAGAGAGAGATAAGGGAGGTGGAGGAGCAAGAGAGATAGAGAGAGAGAAAAAAGGAGAGAGATGCAAAGAGAGGAAGAGAGAGAGGGGGTGGTGACAGATTTTCAACAAAGATGGTAGTTTTGCTTGAGAAAACAGAAAAGAAAATAATATCAACTGATTAAAAAAAGGATATCAAATCGAAGAGATTTTAACAATTATATGAAGATTAAGAAACTTGTCTCCAATAATGGTATACGCACAGCGCAGGAAATTAGGGTTTCGGATGTAATGTTTATCTACGCATGCGCAACACGTTGATTAAACAGTGGGTCGGAAGAGCGTGATGAGAACGCGTGAAGCTGTTACTTTTAAACATCACACTGAACACCTCTTGTTCCCGCACACATCAGTCCGAACTCTTGTGATTAATCCTGGGAATACTATAATTTACAATGAATTTTCAGTGGAAAACTATCATCACATGCTACTTGATGCTAGGACTGTATACAACTGGATCAGTTTCAACAAGAGGTAAGCCAAATCAGCAGGAGAAAGTAATTCCTTGTTTCTCAATCCATCTTCATTTATTAAGTAAGCCTGCTAGTTCAAAGTGTTTTAATTAAATAAAGGCAGTGTTGTAGTCAAGTCCTATAAGAAAATATGTCCAAATGCAGGACAGAGTCAGAGAGCCAAGTCCAATCCCAAGTCCATTTTGAGGTTGCGTCAGTATAGCTCAATTGAATTTGTCTATTTTGATATGATTTTTTTGTCAATGTGTTTTGTGTTGTGAAAGGTATTATTATTTGATTGAGTTATATTATGATATGATTAAATATGTATTTTGACTTTTGTTTTTAATTGTATGTTTGTATAGCCTATTAGTTATTATTATTATGTTGAAAAAAAAGGGAGAAATAAAATAAAACAAAGATACAAATAAGAATAACTACGAACATAATGCTCGTGTAAGATAGCAGTTGCCCCTCCCCTCAAGGGGGGGGGGGGGGGTTGGGGGAGGGCGGGCGGTGAAGGGGTGTTAAAAAAAGCTTATTCTTAAGGATTTATGGGGGTATCTTTTTTTTCTCGACCTTTAGAACCTCAATTATACCTTTTATAGTCCTGAGCATGCATATTTCCTTGGATTTGCGGTAGAATATATTTGGATATAAAGGTTTAAAAAGGGTTTTTTTAAATCTGGCAGGAATTAATTCCTTGAAATGCTAGAGCGCCGTAGTGGCAGCCGTGCTAAAGCCGGGGTAATAATCGGGAGCGCCAAGAGTGTCAAGTCTGACAGACATAAGCGCTATCGGGAACCCACTATTATTATTATTATCTTACTTCCATTTTTTTTTTTGAAATCAGACTTTTAAAGCCCCACTGCACTACTTATAGCTACTTCCGCCCTCTGTATAGCAAACAATGCCTAATCGGTGACCATTGGTCCCCCATGATCCCCTTTCATAATTGAGAGCTTATTTGATGAGATAACCAGGGAGATGACTCTCATCTCCCTGAGATAACCACCTGCCATGCAGTGTCAGTGACCACGCGGGGAGGTCTAATCCCTCCTGGCCAACTATAGTGCGGTGGGGCTGTAAGAGATAAAATAAGATATGAAATATCTGGGAAAAGGAGATATGCTTTCACGTGTTTACCTATTTTCGATATATTTTTTTTGACCGATTCTCCTAGTTTCGAAATCTTACTTTCGAAACCTTTTGAAATCTGACTTTTAAGAGATGAAATATAATCTGAAAGATCCAGAAAAGGGAGATTATGCTTTCACGTGTTAACCTATTCTCGATTGTTTTTTCCTGACTGAATTCTCCTATAGTTTCGGATTGCCTAGATAATGGGCAATCTCCAAGCTTGACCATTGAGTGTCCAGGAATGACCATCAGGCTCACCAAAGTAATCTGTGTGAAGCTGTCTGAATGTGCAGACTACACCTCAGCATTGGATGACCAATGTACTGGCAGTGATACAACGGGAGAATGGGAAGCTTTATGTGAATGGACCAACCCCTGTACCATATCGGCATCGTGTTCACCTTCTGCACCCTGCCCTCAGCTTAACTCTTATATCTACGCTGATTATGAATGTAAGTACATGGGCCTATAGAAGAGCTTAATTCCAAAAGGAGCTAAGCCCAATTTTAATGAAAATTTAGTTATTGATATAAGAACATTGTTCACTTAAGTACCCGTCTTTCAACAACAAATTTTACCTAAATTTTGGGACAATTATGAAAAAATGCACCTTCTAAATATCACTTTTCCATAGATGCCTGTATAAAACATGGTAAACAATTTCTTTTTTCTCGGAAGTTAGAACAATGGATTTACCTCGTTTTGGAATTAAAGGTAATACAAAGTTTTGGTATGGGGTCATGAATTTGGTTCAAATGAACATAATCGAAGCATATGCAATCCTACAATATTCAGTGGTCGTTGTCGCGGTTTAAATCGAGGCTAAAGTTATGAAATTGTAAATAATAAACTCTTTATGTTGTATAGCTCCCTCTCAAGGATATTAGTTAAGCTATAAAACAGTGTTTCTTGACTAAAATCGACGGATCAGCTATTCTCGTTTGGAAATTATATATCACAACTATCATTGTACGGCCGTAGGCGCTATTTGAAATTTATCAAAATTTACCGGGAGCACCGGTAAATTTGTATATTCAATTTGTCTCGAAAGCGGAAGTGTTTTAGGGGCTAAATTTTCTAGTGCCTATAATACATCCACAGGGGCATCCAAATATATCAAAAGTGTAAAGAATCACTATCCACCCAATTTTCTGAATTTCCCAAAACTTTGTATTACTGAGGGTCAACAAATGTTATAATAATAATAATAATAATCCGTTTTTTTTTATAGCGCTGAGTATACCTGTCTCACTACGAAGAGAAGGGAGATTTAAATCTTTGTTGTTTAAAAATAGCATTTTCACTGGAATTGAACATGATCTGTGCAGCATGGGTTTGGACAGAACTCTTCATTTATGTTACATGTATTTACCATAGTGGTAACCGATAAATAAGGACCCCGTTTCATGAAACTAGCTTGATATCAATAACAAGTTACAAGCTACTGAAATCATATGGCATCTGATTGGCTGAGAGCAAATTTTTCATAGAAATTTAGCATTTGTTATAGATGACAAGTTTTATGAAAGAGGCCCAAGATCTCTCAAAACTAAAATCAGTCTTTCTGGATGGCATCGTTTATTTCAACGAACAGTGTACCCAAAACTACCATTACAAATTATAATGTCTCAATTGTAAATAACACATGGGTTTTTCTGTATATATATATTTGCTCATCCGTTATCGCATCATCATTGATATTGATTATTTATGATGTTTTAAATCTTGTACAATTTAATCAAATTCGTTTATAAGGTGTACTATTACATTTGCTGTATTTATGCTACTTTGACAGTATTATATATTTGTATTTGTATACAGTGGTGATGTATTTTCAGGACCAAATGGAAGACCAACTTATGTTGGATGGGCTATCCTGGTGAAATGTAAATAAATAAATATATAAATAAATAAGTAAATTCACTTTTTCCAGACAAAGAAGGGTGTTACTTATACGAGTGAAAGCCGACAATGTATATAAACGGATGCAACAGCCCCCAAATTGGACGCCTCCATCATTTAAGAATTTTACTTTAGAGTTTAGAGATACAATTATTGTTGCATTGCGCGGGAAAGTGATATTATTGCAACCCTTAAATTAAGCCTCGGGTAAACCAGGGTGTGCCCCCTGAACAAAAAACATTTCTACCCCCAATTCCCTTGAGAAACTATTCTCGTTTGAGAAACTTGATTATTTACCAGAATATTTTTTCCTTAAAGGTATTTCAGAAGGAGCAGTGGACGTATCTCTAGTAAGTTTTCCTGTTCGCCTCCTTTCCTCTATCTCTCATTTTCTTTTCTCTATCTCTGTCTATTTCTCTCTCTTTTTCCTCACCTAATATTTTGTAGTAACCTGTTTTGTCATTTATTATGGTATGATTTCCCATCAAAACTTTTACATTGTGACACTTAAAGATGAAAATGTATTAATACTTGCAAGAATATGAGCAAACAAACAGGTTGTCTTAAATTACATTATGCTTACACTTTGTGGGATATTTAGGATATGGAACTACTGAATGATCGATATGAAAAATGATAATCATGCTTTTACCTCAAGATAAAGAATAAATTCAAGACTGAAAGTTGGAATTTCTCTCTTTTACCCACTTCGAAAATCTTCCTTGACCCCTCCATTAACCCCTTTAATTCATCGCCAACAGAATATCTGTATTGTCATTGTCGGAAACGCCACGAAATGAAGGTTAATACTTTCACACGATAATTTTTCTAACCATTTTTAAAACGTTGCATCTCTTTCCTGTCTTGTTTTGTATTAGGAAGTACCTACGCTTGCATCTGCGACAAAATGTGAGTCATTAGGTTAGGCTATTGCTTATTTTAAAATTTATCATTGTTTCAATACAAGGAATGACGACAAATAAGGAGAGTCTGTGAGTGAGTGTGTGCGAGGATGTGCGTGAGAGAGGGAGAAAGAGAGAGAGAGAGAGAGAAAGAGAGAGAGAGAAAGAGAAAGAGAGAGAGAGAGAGATAGAAAGAGAGATAAAAAAGGAGATAGAGAGAGATAGAGAGAGAGATAGAGAGAGAGATAGAGGAAGAGACCAAGAGAGAGAGCAAGATAGATATAGAAAGAGAGACAGAGACACAGAGAGAGAGAGACAGATAGAGAGACAGATAGAGAAAGAGAGATAAAAAGAGATAGAGAGAGAGACAGATAGAGAGACAGATAGAGAAAGAGAGAGCAAGAGAGAGAGAGAGAGCAAGAGAGAGAGGCGGAGAGAGAGAGAGAGAGAGAGTTAGGGGAAAATAATATGTCGAAAGACGGCAACATCACATAATTTGTCTTTGAAGTGGTCACTAATAAGTCAAGAACTCACTCACACCGTTCACCAAACCATCAGGAGCTGTTAGCATGCACTTCCCATTGGTATTGACAGTTCAAATCCATCGAAGCTGACATCAATAATATATTAAAGGATATGAACAATTGACACTGACGCTTGACAGTTCGTTGAGAGAATACCGATTTTAGGAATACTCAAATGGTTATACAATATACACTTTCTTCTCAATCAATTCAAAGTACCATTAACGTTCTTCCATTGTTTGTATCAACAAAATACTCAAGTAAATAAACTGTACTTACACAATGACGTAAGCAACTATACTAATAATACATTTCAACAAAAAGGAGCAAGTGTTCTTCCTAGGGACTTTGTAGAATACGCCTTTTACAAAAAGAAAACGCACCTATAAGAAGAAGAAGAAGAATAATACAAGAAGAAAGGAAATTAAAAGGAAATAAAGAAATGGGAATTTAGAGTAATTAAAAGAAGTCAGCCGCGTACTGCAACAATCTGCATGATAGCTAGCGTATAATTGAACTGTATATCAAATTCATACCCGACATATCTGATGTGCTTTACTAGAGCAGTTTCGAAAGCAAATATATATTTGGTAATCGATATGCAATAGCGTCATGCATTTATCTCGGTTAATGTGTCTGTAGGCCTACCGGGTAAAAATCAATTGATAAAAAAGGACTGTAATATGATAAAAAATAAATGTATATATTCGATGCATAAGATTGTATGGATCATATATTTATCTTAATTACTGGGTTGTCATTGTCATTTAAAACAATTAAAACTCTATAAAGAAGTGTCTTCTCTTGTTACTCATTACTAATTGTGTATAGACAGAGTGGAGTATTGGTATAGTGTTTCATTTACTTGACTCTCAATCCGAGGATGAAGGGTTCGAATTTCAGCCAAGCACAAACTTCTTTTGGCAAGACATTAACCTACATTGCTACTCAGAGTCACTATCAAGGTGTAAAGGGCCCATAAAGGGTACCTTACAGTAAAATTGCTTGCTCGGTAATAATAATTGCAAGACCTTAATGGAGAACAGCAATTATGGTGATACCAAAAGGCTTCCCTTGGTAAACAAAATAAAGTAATAATATTAATAATAATAGTAGTATTCTGAAATATTGAAAAAGAACGTAATTTGGTGGTACAAAACAGCTCTATAGACCAAAGCAATGCCTTAGCGATTTGCATCTTGTATATCTGTCATGTTCTTTAAAATAATAAATGAATTCCAACAATTGCCTATAGGCTTTATCTCTCGGTTCATTTACAGTTTAAGTATGTCAACTCTTAAAATTAAACTTGTAGAATCGTGATTTCTTATAATAATTTCCGTTTCTAAATTCATATTTTCTTAATCAACAGACACATTCCGCCAAAACTCCGCCATCTTCATAAGAGCCAATACACGACGATGCCTTCTACATCACATGATCAATGTTCATCATCACGTGACATTTCTTGATTGTACCTCTCTGTGTAGCATGTTGGATGGCTGTGTGTCATTCAATGTAAGAGTTCACGATGGCGTCTGCGAGTTTAAGAACCGGGTCATGAATGATATCGACATCACTGAGAATGATTTGGTTTTCATAGATGGGTGTGAGCACTACCAGAACCAGTAGCTGCGTGTGGACGTGCTTTTGGGGGCTCAGTTTTAGTTTCCCATTCATTATGGTTATTGTTTGTCATGTGGTGATGTCATAAAACATTTTATTATGAAATGTTAAGTCACCATAATAATTATGTACGCAAACCCAGTCAAGATAACTATTATTTCAAGTCTAGATACATGTATATTCTATGTTCGCGTGTACCTAACTATTCAAATTATGTGCAGTTTATTCAGGTCAGTGAAAATGAATAATCACGAATAATAAGTTCAGTATTAATAATACACTGTTGCCCATGAGCGCTATACAAGAACCCACTATCATCATTATTTATTATTTATTCTCGACAGGTAGAGTTTATATATAAGTATCTTCTCAGAACTGTATTGATCAATCTGTATGACTCTTTATAGATAGATCAATAAAGTCCTGAGAATATATTAACTTTATCTATAAAAAATAAATCATATTCTGTCACAATCATAATCATGAAAAGATATTAAGAAAAGTTATTCCAAATGTACGGACTACAGTACAGTGTATACGTACTATTGATTGTAAAATATGTTTATTATATATATATATATTGTTAATGCCCAATTAGTATGCAATGTACATGTCCGTTCATTTGATGATTTTCCTTTCTACCAAACATGTTGTAGGGAAGCGTAATTGATGCGGCATTTCTGGAACTTATTGTAGAGACAAGCGCTTAGCTATAACTGCTGCTTTTTGAATCACGTGTTAAAAGCATTTACCATCGCGTAAAAGAAGAAACATGTATTGAGAATATTGCTTTGCGTTGTTCACGTCTCATGTATCCAATAACTAATCATCTAAACTCTTTTTCCAATACACGTAATTTCTCACGAGGAAAATGGTGGTTAATACTCGGGTTTCTTAATCATCGTTCATGTCATAAACATTTCTAACTGATATTGTTATATTTTCCGAGCAAATCTAGGGTATGAATGAACAATACAGTGAACAAATACAGGAAGATATAAATGGAGACAAAAACTAAATTATTATGTCCCTACATATTTCAATCTATCATCTGTCATGTTTAAAATATACGAGTTTACTTTCGTATAAAGATCGCAAAAATAATTTGTATAAGTGAATAGGTTTGGTTATTAATTTAGTGACTCATTGTACATTGGTCAAACGTGAATGGAAGAATGACAATGTAGGCTTCCATTTTAATCCGAAACAAATAATGGAATTGATGTTCAATTCGTTAATAAGCATGCTACATATCACTATACACTTTATTTCGTTTCGTTTATATATAGAATATTAGTGATACAGAGATGTTGTGACCTTGCTTTACCTTACTTTAAATAATGATAATCTAATTGAATATTCAGAGCATAAATTGAAGAATACCAAGGCGATGCGCTAGTGCCCTTTGGTAAGGCAATCCTCATTACAGGCCTCTCGGAGAGGACATAAAGCCGTTGGCTGTCTGGTTGCTTACTTACAAGCATTTATGCTTTCTTAGCAGTCAGGTAAAATAACCACCAACAGAGTGAATATTGTTTTAAAACAAATTTCATAACTTTTACTTCAAATAAATTTAATATCCTACGGTTTTATGATAGTCAAGTTCACATCTAATAGGAGTAATTACTTTTGATTTATCATCACAGACCAGAATAAACTACTAGCAAGGTAAATGCAAAAGGCAAGGGGATACTGGGCATTTGCGATTAAAGATACAAACTTTGTTACCTTTGTTAATTATTTTGTTGTATTTGATTTGTGAAAATCCTGAATATATAGCAAACAATAATAAAATATCGAAAATAATATCGCTAGTGACATTTTGTCTCGCAATGTATCAACAAGGGATCTGAAAGATCACGATGTTTCGTGTGCTAAAATATGATAAAATATATCCGGTCTATATCGTAGAGTATAAAAGACGCTTGCTAATATATTTAACATCTGGCGAAGTGTAGCAGCGGCACACGAAACGTCGTGATCTTTCAGATCCCTTGTTGACCATACATTGCGAGACAAACGAATGTCATTAGCGATATTATTTTCGATACTACATCCGCAATGAGTAATATATTTAGCATTAATAATAAACTACTTAATTATTCGAATTATCAATGACAATATTGTGTCGATTAAGTAATTTGTATAGTGATGAGTGGGATGCTACTTTTGAAGATACCACGTTGAAGTGTATTTTCCTAATGATTAATGATTCCTAATGATTACCACATGAGATGAAACAACAGAAATCCATTGTGCTTCTTTAAACAAAATGTTTGTTAAATGATAAACAATCGAAACCGAACTCCACAACCTTAATGATAGTCATAAATATCATAGTTCCAAAAACAAAGTGAATCAAATACTTTCTATCAACAATAAATCCTTTCTATCAACCATAAATCCTTTCTATCAACCATAAATCCTTTCTATCAACCATAAAATCATGCAATTGAAAATTTAAAGGAACCGCAGTCTAACAGTATAACACACAACATATACCGGTAAATCAATTCGACGAAACTACATGTATAACAAAAAGGTGAAATCACCATTTTCCTGAAGAAAATAATTTGAGTATAAAATCAACCTAAAAGTAACTTCACTTGGCATTATTATAGGTTATGAAGAAAATACAGGATAATATCAACCGCGCAATCTCGATCTGACGATGAACGGAGATTGCACCTCAAACACCCATACCCAACCACGCACACACCCACACAAATTGTCAGGAAGAATCTCAGGGTATATTAAAACCAGCCCTTAAGAGAAGGTCGAGTTCTGGGAAGAGGTGAACAATTATTTGTGAGCGTTATCATTCTTTTTATGCAAGTGTGGAAGAACATCAGATAAGACATGTTCCCTGAAAAGCATGGCTCTTCAAATGCCTTCATATTCCAAATATGTCATGTAACATCGTAAAACTCGGGGGTAGGATTTTTACGCCACGTGTTCGTGTAGTCCCATATACATCTTTCTGTGTACAGTGTTTGTAACTTTACCAAGACTTGGCCAAATTTCTTATTATTTTGATGATTCCAGAACCTTGCAATACACATAAATTCTTATATGCTAGATGATCAACCTTTTCTGGTCGATTCCACACCATTTCTTTGTCCTGCTTTTAATTCCTTGCACGCTCTACCATACTCACCAAGCCATAATTTTGACGCACATATAAACTACTAAGACACAATAAAAGGATGCAAGAAAAAAAAAATCAAGAATTCTAATCTTCTTCCGTTGAGGTAATACAAATCTATATTTGCACTTGAAAGACCATAATATCAGCCAGAGAAGCAAAATGTTGATAACAATGACATCAATCAAAATATACAAAATAATGTCCTAAATTCAACTTAATTATGTAGGCTTTATAAATTTGGCTAATACAGTCATGTTTTCAAACAAAATGTTTCTGTGAGATTTGAGGGAAACAAGAACATTAGAGATGATTTCATGTTATTATTTTGTATTCCACCGACAACAAGTTAAAGGAATCTTATACAGTATCATGATTTTAATTTGGTGAAAATTAGTAAAAAAAAATTACAGAGAAGCTTTCTGTCAACTAAAGAGAAGTCTTTATTGCAATATAAAAGAAAGACTGCAAAAGAATTGTATTGCAATTTAGCAGCTGTATTTAGCCAACATAATAAATTATACACATCTACACCTAGTCCAGATTTTGCCCCCTCCCCCTTTTTTCACGCGATCACTAAAATTCACACCCATGAAAAAACGACAGGACTATCTCCCTTTTCAGCGTTGAGGGTGTGATATTTTCCTAGCAGATCGGTCGACATGGATTGGTAGCAGCCTAATCATACATCTAGTGTACACCTTGGAGAGTTTGAGTGAGACCCATGTAACACTGAAGGGACCGAAACTACATTGACAATAGATCGAACCAAACATTACACTACATTCATTGGGTCAAATTGGAATTGGCTTGGAGTCTAATTGGCGGCATGACTGAAGTATTAGTAATTAAATTTACTATGAAACACAACGCATAAATAAAGTAATAGTAATTACATTTACCATGAAACACAAAGCATGACTGAAGTGATAGTAATCATATTTACTATGAAACACAAAGCATAAATAAAGTAATAGTAATTACATTTACCATGAAACACAAAGCATGACTGAAGTGATAGTAATCATATTTACTATGAAAAACAAAGCATAAATGAAGTAATAGTAATCATATTTACTATGAAACACAAAGCATAAATAAAGTAATAGTAATTACATTTACCACGAAGTACAAAGCATGACTGAAGTGATAGTAATCATATTTACTATGAAAAACAAAGGCTAAAGCATCAATGAAGTAATAGTAATAATATTTACTATGAAACACAAAGCATAAATGAAGTAATAGTAATCATATTTACCATGAAACACAAAGCATGAATGAAGTAATAGTAATCATATTTACCATGAAACACAAAGCATAAATGAAGTAATAGTAATCATATTTACTATGAAACACACATCATGAATGAAGTGATAGTAATCATATTTACTATGAAAAACAAAGGCTAAAGCATCAATGAAGTAATAGTAATATTTACTATGAACACAAGGCATAAATGAAGTAATAAATAGTAATCATATTTACTATGAAACACAAAGCATAAATAAAGTAATAGTAATTACATTTACCATGAAACACAAAGCATGACTGAAGTGATAGTAATCATATTTACTATGAAAAACAAAGCATAAATGAAGTAATAGTAATCATATTTACTATGAAACACAAAGCATAAATAAAGTAATAGTAATTACATTTACCACGAAGTACAAAGCATGACTGAAGTGATAGTAATCATATTTACTATGAAAAACAAAGGCTAAAGCATCAATGAAGTAATAGTAATAATATTTACTATGAAACACAAAGCATAAATGAAGTAATAGTAATCATATTTACCATGAAACACAAAGCATGAATGAAGTAATAGTAATCATATTTACCATGAAACACAAAGCATAAATGAAGTAATAGTAATCATATTTACTATGAAACACACATCATGAATGAAGTGATAGTAATCATATTTACTATGAAAAACAAAGGCTAAAGCATCAATGAAGTAATAGTAATATTTACTATGAACACAAGGCATAAATGAAGTAATAAATAGTAATCATATTTACTATGAAACACAAAGCATAAATGAAGTAATAGTAATATTTACTATGAAACACAAAGCATAAATGAAGTAATAGTAATAATATTTACTATGAACACAAGGCATAAATGAAGTAATAAATAGTAATCATATTTACTATGAAACACACATCATGAATGAAGTAATAGTAATCATATTTACTATGAAAAACAAAGGCTAAAGCATCAATGAAGTAATAGTAATATTTACTATGAACACAAGGCATAAATGAAGTAATAAATAGTAATCATATTTACTATGAAACACAAAGCATAAATGAAGTAATAGTAATATTTACTATGAAACACAAAGCATGAATGAAGTAATAGTAATCATATTTACTATGAAACACACATCATGAATGAAGTAATAGTAATCATATTTACTATGAAACACAAAGCATAAATGAAGTAATAGTAATCATATTTACTATGAAACACACATCATGAATGAAGTAATAGTAATCATAATTATTATGAAACACACAGCATGAATGAAGGAATTGTATTTACTATCAAACAAACTCGCCTGTACAGTATTCTAATAGAATTTAAACCTTATGTTTGGTAAAGGCTCGTTTACACATTGTAAGTTTTATCAGTTTCTGTTTCTTTATACGTTAATTTACACGGTCGGTCAGGTTTTGCTCAATGAGTACAAATGGACCATGCATTTTAAATGCAGCTTAATCATACATATTATACAAATATACACTGCCTTGAGAGGTTCTGGTTAAAACTATGCGCAAGAGGTGACTCCAATAGTACTATTTGCTGAGGGGCGCAGCCCCGAAGCAAATGGTACTTTTGGAGTCACCGGGGCCAATAGTTTAACCAGTACCTCGAATAGAAGGCATGGTATATTTGTTTTATATCCTGCATCAAAAATGTATTAAAAAATATTAAAAAAAAAAAAAAAAAAAACATTTTTGAGAAAAAAAATTTAGAACAAAAAAAATGTCAATTTTTATCTAAAAAGATTTAAATTATTTTGTTTTCATTAAATTAAGATTTGAAGAAAATTTGTTTTATTCAATTAAAAAAAAATTCACATTTTTTTTCCAACTCCCAAATAGTAAACCAAAATAGTACTCTCATATAGTACTTTCTAAAAATAGGTCAAATATTTCTGGTCATGTGACTAGGTCTCAACCAATCAAAAGCCAACAAATTTTTGATGCAGGATATAAAAATATATATTCATTATACATTTATCGCATGTAAAAAAACTATATGGTACATACATTTTAATTCTCTAATT
Organism: Strongylocentrotus droebachiensis; assembly: GCA_035222895.1. NCBI lineage: Eukaryota > Metazoa > Echinodermata > Echinoidea > Camarodonta > Strongylocentrotidae > Strongylocentrotus > Strongylocentrotus droebachiensis. The sequence goes on along the minus strand of JAVYIG010011220.1, from coordinate 27,813 downwards.
ATGGATTACATTTACATCTATATCTTCAAATTCTCTAATTATGGATTACATTTACATCTATATCTTCAAATTTCCACTAAAACACCAGTATTCTTCAGGTAAAAAAAACATTATTATTGTTCAAATAATTAAACAAAAACAAACAACAAACACAGACTGGCTCTTTAACAATCAGTATGATAAGGAACTTCTTGTGAATTAACCCTCAATATTCCTGTCGGGTACAATGCTTAGGGCCAGCCATTCATCCCTACTCTGCACGTTTTGTTTTATAAACCAAACTTGAAAGAAATGTTATAAATGTAAAATCTCTTCCAATATACATATGCTATCTATACTCATGCAATGAAGTCCCAAAATAGAAAAGGAACAATCTAACTTTAGGAAAATAGAATCAGTCATGGGTGTGACACACACTCTGCCAACTGAACTAAGCCAATAAGTAAAACCACAGCTTTCTTAAACCTATTTCAGATACAAGTCTTGCTAAACATTCATCTATACTTAGGACTGTTACATTTTATACATTTTCTAAGGATAAAATCCTCTGTTTGGATCCTGAAAGGGATTATCTCTGTGTAAAATGTATGAGTTTAGCCCTTCTGGTTACAGACTGAGGGAACATACATACTTTTACACAATACTCTACAGTTACACATAAAAGAAAATACAACAAAATATCCTGAGAGCTTTGTGCCTACCAATTTCCATAAGCTCGGCTCACAGTATTGTTAATCTCTCTCCCTCACTTACAGTGCGTATAAAAAGATATACATAATAAGCTGCTAATTCTTATCTGCTTTATATTTCATCATTATTGGCAGTCTGTTTCGCTAGTATTGCATAAATAGTCTGGTAAGCTGTGGCAAGGGTACCTGATAGATTCACTAATGATACCCTCTTTTAATTTAGATGCAGTTCTGAATTGAGTTCAAAAAGCTGTACAAGAAATCCATCATTAGGTCCGATCCCTCAATTAGGTCCGATCTCTTGATTAATATAATATATAATATGGATGTTTGTATATTTCTAATCATTATTGGCAGTCATTTTCGTGAGCATTGCATAAATAGTCTGGTAAGCTGTGGCAAGGGTACTGATAGATTCACTAACGATCAACTTCTTTAGTTTGAATGCAGTTCTGAAATGAGTTCACAAAGCTGTACACAGAATCCATCAATAGGTCCGATCTCTCAATTAGGTCTTATCCCTTTATTAATATAATATACATGTTTTGTATATATTTCATCATTGTTTGCATTGAGTTTTCGCTACTATTGCATAAATGGTCTAGTAATCTGTAGCAAGAGTACCTGATAGATTCACTAACGATCAACTTCTTTAGTTTGGATGCAGCTCTGAATTGAGTTCACAAAGCTGAACAAGGAATCCATCGTTAGGTCCAATCTCTCGATTTTTTCTGACCGTCCGGGTTGCTTCTTGAGCGGTCATCCCGCGTCTGATCATGAGGTATGCAATGGCTACAGTTGCTGACCGGCTGAAACCCACTACACAGTGGATCAAAACCTTAGCTGTAGAATGAAGACATAGAAAGGAAGATATGGATATAACAATAACACTAAGAATAAAATAGTCAAAATAATAATGATTGAACCGTAGTCATAATAATAATTATTGAATATTAATAACAATACTAATACTTATGATTTAAAAAAATGGTTCTTATACAGTGCTCATGTCTGTTAAACTATACGCTCCTCCATCACTCCACAATTATTACCACGCCGATCTTAAAACAATAAAACAAAATTTTGTCCAACTGCTGAAAAAGATGTCTGTATGATAGTTGCTAACCTTACGCCGTCTTACATTTGATAGGCTTCTCATAATTTTTTAAACTAAAAAGGATGTCAAAAATTGCCTTTGCTAAAGTTTGGGGTGAATAGGGTTCAAGATTTACTTTCAAATAGGCATTTGTTTGTAATGCAAACAAATTCAATGCATAAGTCTTAGTTAAGTGCCTCATTGCAATTATTTCATTCACCTGCTCCAAATAGCTGTATTTCAATAGCGAGAGCGCAAATTGCAAACATTATGTATCGTTAGGTAGGGCAAGGCGCAAGCCATTATGTTTGTCCTATCTAACAACAACTAATGTATGCAATTTGCATTCTTACTCTTGAAAAACATTCATTCATAACAAGTGAATGATACAATGTGTAACGAGGCAATGACTTATGCATTAAATTTGATTACATTACGAAAAAAGCCTATTGTGTGTGTTCATTTAATTGGAATGGAGACCGTAAGATCAAACCTTGGGTTGACTATCAATTTTATTTAAAACATTGGCAGAGACACTTTGACATGAATCAGTAAAATGCTATTTTTCAACTGTCAATGGCAAGACCTTTCTTGATCAATGAATCAAATTAAAGAAAACATCATAGGCTACAAAGTAGTGTATTTTAATAAATCTTTATGTACTGATTGTAAGAAAATGTAGGATTGTATCTGCGTTTTCTTTTTCATTCTTTTTGTGACTCACACTACATGGATGTATGACATAATCAAGTTAAGTAATCTTGGAGAAAAAAAATATGAAAGAGTTTTACCATCTTTTTGAGCAAGAGTTTCATCAATGAATTTAGCAGCTGTCTCGAAATGTTGCTTGAGGTTTGCTCGAGGGTCATCAGATACCGGAAGGCCACAGTACTTGATGCTTGCATCCTGGAATGACAAATGACAAATAAAGTTTTATAAAGGAATATGACTTGTAGAAGGGTGGAGAGAGATAGGAACTTAGAAAATGAAAGAAAGGGAGAGAGAGACGCACACATACACACGCAGATGGGAGAGAAAACAAAAGAATACAATAATAATAATAACAATAATAATAATAACAATAATGATAATACCCTTTTTTATGAAATCATGAAAATCATTTTTTAGGCTTATAAGATAACTAACTAAATTTTGACTATTCCCAATATTTTTTACTCAAATTTTGCTTGAATAGACTGCACAGACATAGGCGCTTGAGCCTCCAGCCATTTTTTGTTTGTGATTGTCCGTTGTCCTGACGTTATAGTCTAGGAGGGTAGTAGTCTGGATGGTGAACAGCCGCTTGGTCTACGACCAGTCGGTAGTCTGTCTACTACCTGATTAGTTTATTCCCATACGATCTACATCCAGCCTGTGTACTATCCACATGGTATAATAACAATTTTGTCTACTAATCATTTGGTCTAATGACCGTTTAGACTAATATTCATTTAGTCTAATAACTAGGTAGTCTAATTCCCAGTTTGTCTAATGCCCATTTTGTCCACCATTGATAAGGTCTAATAATCATTTGATGAGTATTATTATTTATGATTATTAGACCATATGGATAGTAGACAAATATGGGATTACACCAATTTGGTAGTAGACCAAACGACAATAAACCGCCCTGATAGTGATACATGACTTACAACATAATATTCTTGATTAGTATCAACCCGAAACATTCTTGAAGGACCTTCTGCACAGTTGAGTACATGTGTGATGCCTAGGGTAGCTAGCTTGGCCCGGTCTCTAGCTATCTCTCTGTAAGAAAAGAAAAAAAAAACAGTCAGACACAATATTTGTAATATCAATATCAATATCTCTGTGATTTGTCATAAATAATTGCTGCCTGTGGGCAAGATGGTGTTGAAGCATCTTTGTTGACGTTAGTTGTAATAATGTAAGATGACCTGTTTATCAGTCAGGACACAACTTCGGAAAACCTAGGATGAGCAAATTCTTTGAAAACAGGGAATAACGTTCAATGAATATAGAGCCCTCAATGTCCAGTTCGAGGCAGTGTGTCCAAAAGGCACGGGGGAAGTCAGCGTGCTGTTGATACATATTTTTGGAGTAACAATGCTGTGTCTCAATTGTCTTCAAAATCCATCAATGATTAGCTAGCCTCATTGAGTACCTTTTAAATGGCAAACATTTGAAAGAATATGCAGCATCATTTTACAAAAAATATATATCAACAGGAGGTTGACTTTAGATTTACATTTTCATGTTTTTCAACAAGATATTAGGTCGCGTGACCCAACACTTCGTAAATGACATAGCGTGTTCTACGAAAGTACTAACAAGATGATTGATTACTAGTGTGATTTTTACAAGCCCTTGAACATCTCTGAAGATGGTCCAGATTCTGTCCGTTTTTACATGATTTGTTTTCTTCTTCAATCATCATTTTTCCTCTCCATGATGTCCCACAACGTCCCTTTTTGTATTAGCATTCAAGCTGTGTTATTTTCTCAGCTGATTGGGGTCTACACCTCAACAGTCTAGGCAGTGACCTACTTTTAAGATGGATAGGTGCGCTTGATTAGAAAAAAGTCATTGTTATCATCATTTACTATGGAAACTGAACCAATATTCATTCATTCATTCATTCAGTAATCAACATGTTATAATCTACATGTACCAGAACTCAACCTTGTCTAGCTCTTTAGACACCCTGCAGGAATTAATGTTGGGTGAATGATGACACATCAGTGATGATATCATCTATTTACAGCCAGATAGGCGTTCAACTCTGTAGTAAAGTTAATGATACGAGTTAACTCCCTTCTTTCTCCCAACAGATAATATGCTAAGAGAGGAAAGAAAGGATTCCTTCAAATCATCTGGTCATGGCGTCGCGCCAGGCCAGGTGGTCGCTTAACCCGACCTTTAGTGAAAACAAGCCCCTTTATTCAAGAAATGTCAGGGGTAATGTCGTTGAATAAACCCTCTTATCTACAAATGGTCTGGTCCAATTTACCTGACACTTTGTGAAAACCCTACGGCAAATCTACAAAAGGTCTTCAGTTTTTGTTTCACGAAAGGTCGTGTAACGCGACCACCGGACATGATGCAATGACCCGACAATTCAAAGTAATGGGGATTGTTCAAACTTACTCTCCACCTACAAACACACGCTCATAGACCTCATTGACATCACAGCTTGGTTCAAACAGGAACCTTGCACCGGCTCTGCAGAGGGAATCCAGCTCATCAGGAGTACAGGAGGCGGTCTTAGTTGCCATGGTGATAGGATGATGGCTGAAAGATTAGCATTTTGATTGAAATTAGTCAGAAAGGAGTTTCTAAATCTTATTCAATACTAAGCACATCAATAATAATAGCTCAATACTGCTTTTTTAGTTGGGTCCAAATTTCCAGGAAAAAAGGATATTGCACAGTACACTATTTCCTATTTGGGAGACTGTTGCTATTGTCAGAATAAGACTTTGGTCAAGATTGCAATATTATACAAACTGTAGGTGAGTTAGCAACCGATTGCGTCCAACAGCAACGATAAACATGCAACCAGCCATGCCATAATTGGGCGTTGAACTCTCCTGTCATTTTGAAAAAATATTATAAAATTAGAAAATGGTGAAACATAGCTGAATATCGCCAAAACTAAGTATGCTGAACACAACCGAAATATCTGCAAATTAAACAAAGTCAAAACCTACAGAAATGTTCATCAATAAAACTTGCAAGTGATCTACCCTAGGCCTAGGACCTAGACCATGGTCTAGGTCCTAGGCCTAGGGTAGAAATCAGTTTCCTCTATAGAATTCTACAGAATAAGTTTTCTATAGATTGAAATTTCTATAGAAAAGTTAATTCTCTATAGAATTGTCAAGGTTGTCTATAGAAATGAGTTTCCTCTATAGAATTCTATAGAATAAGTTTTCTATAGATTTAAATTTCTATAGAAAATTTAATATAAAAAATGGCGTCCCCACTTCTCTATAGAATTTTTAAGGATGTCTATAGAAATAAGTTTTCTCTATAGAATTCTATAGAATAAGTTTCCTATAGATCTAAATTTCTATAGAATTCTATAGAATTTTTTTTCTATATGAAGATATGTATCTCATGCATATTCATGATAATTTGCATGTTTTCACAGAAAATGTAATTATCATGATCTGTCAAGCAAATGTGACAATTAACATCAATTTTGTGATTTATATTTTCTTAGACAATTATTGACAAATATAATATATATGTACGATTTTTTTAAACATGTAACTTAAGACGTAAAATAGATATATTAATATATGTAATTTACTAACCAGTAAAAACGTGTATAATTTTGTATATGTATGTAAGATCTCCGCAATACTTAATTAACAATATATACTCAACTGTAATATGCTTCAAATGATCTTTGTGATGGAGCAATTGCAGGAGTCTATATAAATATGGTTTAGTCGGTGGCCAGATGTCATGCAATATTGATTATTGATTGCTGGTCGCTACTGAATAATAAACTTTTCAACTGGTAAACAATGGTCTATATAATTATTTACAAAAAAACTTCTATAGAATTCTATAAAAAATATCTATAGAATTTCTATAGGCCACTCTATAAAATGTTTTATAGAGATTCTATAGATGTCCGTTATAGATTTCTATAGAATTTGTATAGAAAAGTGGCCCACTTTTCTATAGAATCTCTATAAAACATTTCTATAGTATAGAATTGCTATAGAATAAAATGGTCTATAGAATTCTTTATAAAAAAATTCTATAGAATTCTATAAAACAAATTCTATAGAATGTTTTATAGAGATTCTATAGAGGTCCGTTATAGATTTCTATAGAATTCTTATAGAAAAGTGGCCCACTTTTCTATAGAATTTCTATAAAACATTTCTATAGAATTGCGTATAGAAATTCTATAGAATTTCTATGAAACATTTCTATAGAATTGCGTATAGAAATTCTATAGAATTTTTTTTATAGAATTCTATAGAACTTTTTTGTAAGGGCAACCCCAATAAAATACAAAAAAAAAACATATTGAAGTAATTGAAGCCTATTCCAACAGGTTTATTTAATATTTAACATAAATACATAATATGTTCTTTACTTATTTATAATCTTCTTAAACTTCTTTTTGTTTTTACTTTATATATAAATATGCAAACTTATTCAATTGTTTATCTTTTGGGTCTACCAATATAGTTATAATTAAGTAAAGTGTTTTTAGCTTATTTCCTATATATTGTCGTGTTATGGTTGTGAATCTGTCAGTGTTATTACTTTTGTTTATAGACCTAGACTATGTCATGATTATGTTGTTTTTTATCGACACGGCCCTGATTGAAACCAGTCTGCGAACTGTTTCGGGCTTTTACCGTGTATAAATAAAATAAACTCAAACTCAACTCAGACCTACATGTATACAACAAAGACATTGGCCCGAATTCACAAAGCAAGGTTTGAGCTCAGACCAAGGTTTAAGCTCAAAGTCAACTCAAACCTCCTTTTGTTTCGCCAAACCTCCTTTTGTTATTTACAAACCAATAACAAAAGGAGGTTTAGCGAAACAAGGAGGTTTGAGCTCAAACCTTTCTTTGTGAATTCGGGCCATAGAGTCTAACTTTGTTACAATTCATCAATCACTCATTTCGAAGCTTTATTTGCCTTAGACAGCAATAACCATCTGATTTGGGTCATTTCTTTAATAAAACTGACATTTGTTGTCTATAATCGGAGGTCTAGTGGAGCCAGACGTAGTCTCAGTGGAACAACCGACGATTAGAGAGACTGAAGCTTTCGGTCTATATTTGCCTTAGCTTATATAGGTCGACATGAAACTTAGTGCGTGGGACCGCTTAGAAAATTCAATCCAGCAGTAACGAACTCAATTGAATTAGTACTCACATTTTTCACAAATCACACTCCAAATTGGGAGATACGTTCAGCCAACAAGAAGATATCACGTTCACTAAAAATGTCACTGCACTGATAAGGGACGATCGCGATTGAGGAAATGACATCAACTATAAATATAACTTAAACTGTCATCGCTGTCTGTATTGCAATACATTGCGAAATGCACGATAAACATTGCGAAATGCTATCTCTCCACACGCACGCCCGTACCCGCCACACAAATGATAACAGACTGAGGGAGGCGGTGTGCTTATAGTAAATGGGCGGGGCTAGGAAGATGTACAATTATAGCTCAATAAATGATCGAGGGTTCACTTTTGGACCATATTAAAACATTGGCCTAAAATGCTAATAGTACAACGAAATCTTATTGTGAAGGCTAGTGTGTATAATTATAGATCCTTCTTCTTTTTCTTCTTCTTCTATCTCCTTCTTCCCCCCCCTATAGTAATTAAGCCTCTTCTTAATTCTCCTCATTAATTATATCATTATAGGCCTATTATTATATTAGTATTGTCAATATAAATAGTATAGTATAGTATAGTAGTAGTAAGAAAAGAGATAGTTCTGATCAAAAATGAGATCTTTGAATTTGCGATCAATTTGCTCCGGTACATAAAAATGTATACATTTTCATTTTCTTTGTTACTGATGACGGAATAATCTGGAGTGAATATAACCACATACTTTGCAAAAATTAAAGGACAAGTCCACTCCAAAAATAACTTACTTTCAATAGAAGCAGAAAAATCAGACAAACCAATCCAAAAGAATTTGAGCAAAATCAGATAATAAGAAATGTCAAATGATGAATCTTTGAAAAAGTATGTACCATGGAACAATGAAGAGCACAAGACAAATTTGCAACTCACTCATGAGTCTGTGACGTCATGTCCTCACTATCCACTTATTATTTTCTTTATATTGAGTATTATAAATTTCCTATTTTCCCCCTAAGAATCTTATTTCTTCACACCAACATCCAAGTTAGATTGATACTTGATAGTAATATGATTTTAACCAAATTTTCAATTTGTGTAGTGATTTTCATTGTTCCAGAGTTTTACATACTTCATCAAATATCCATAACTTTCTTATAAGTTATCCGATTTTGCTCAAAAAGCTTTTTTGATTGGTTTGTCAGATTTTTCAGCTTCTTTTAAAAGTAGGTTATTTTTGGAGTGGACTTGTACTTGTGATCTTTATGTATATGATTGAACATTTTCTTTAGGGAAAGTATATTCCTGATTTGGTGAGATAATTATTGCTCATATATTTGTTGGCCCTTCTTCTGTTTGTGCATTACATGTTTTGCCCATCAATCGCCCCGCCCACTTGCTGAGACTCCGCCCCATAATTGCTTCATCCTGATTGGACAAACTCACTCTTTGGGTGTGGCTGCAGGTTCTGTATTCTGTTTGTTCGGCCGTGTGCAAATTTAGTCTCATTGCTTGAGAGTTGAGAGCAATAATTCTTGAATTTACGACATTAGACTGGAGTGTAGTGTAAGTTTGAATAACTGTTTTGCATGAGAAATAGTTTTTTTAAATGTATATGCCAGTAATATTCGAATTTATTAGAACCTAACGTTGGCGTTGCGCGTTGCGCGCGTCGTTGGAGGAAATAATGTACATTATATTGTCCCACATGTAGAGATTTGTGTACTGCACTGCCGCAACCTTTTCTCACTCACCCCGTCCCCCTTTCTTCTTCTTCTTCAAGATAAACTGCCTCATTCAATACTGAAGATTCATTGCAGATGCCTTATATACTCGTACTCCTAGCTCCTCGAGTAAGGCACTTTAGGAGAAAGTTAATCTAATACTCGATCTGCTTGAAATGATGTTTAAGCTAAAGAGGCAGTCCTTTACTTTCAGAACTGACAGAACTTGGAAGTAAAATTAAAAGTTTGAAATTGGTTCAGGCAAAGCCAAGTTAAGATAGGGTAGGCTACTGCTGCAGCTATTTTGCAATTTAGCCTAGATCTAGTCATGATAGTAGGCCTATTTTGGTAGACAAATAAAAGGTATCTAAATCTAGACCTACGTAATCACTAATCTTAATTTACTTATGAACTATGGGAGGGCATTAATTACAAGACATTGTCTTACTAAAAGTTAAGCCTAAGGAGCCCGAAAAGACAGGTGAATAGGTGAATACTTAAGAAAATAGGGTCTAGATTCTTATTATTTTCTTTGTTTTAGTGGTGGTACAGCTTCTATAGATTCTACATGATCTAGATCTATGGAGAATATTTATGACATGCTTGTGTTTTGCATACTCGTAGGTACAGTCTGTACTAGACCGAATTTTCCGTCTCTTTCGTTCGTTAGCCTCTTATTGGGGTAGGGTCGGCCGGCCGACCCTACCCCAATAACGAACGAAACAGACGGAAAATTCGGTCTAAGTCTGTACCTATGAGTCGAGTCCCAACTCACACCTGCATCATCTTGGCTGTGTATTTATGACACCTAAATAGCAGTAAACTACAATTCTTTCAGCTTACCAATGGGAGAAAGAATAATTTAAAAATTCAAATCGTGAGTCTACTGTCAAACTTGACGATCAGCCACATCGTCTTCATTGTCTTCATTCATTAGACAGTGAACTTCGAACCATTCTAGATTTACATGCTCCAGAACTTGAGAAGAATGTTATTCTACGTCCACACGCCCCCTGGTACAACCAACATCTTAGAAAGGCGAAACAAGAACGTAGACGCTGCGAGAGGAGAGCAACAAAGCCAACAAGCTTGCAAATCGACAAAAAGATCTACCAGAAACATTGCAAGCTCTACAATGATCTACTTTATGAAACCAAGGAATTGTATTTTCAGAACAAGATACAGGATGCAGATCAGAAGCAGCTTTTCCGCATAATGAATGATCTGACTTCTCCTAACTGCAGGTTCCTGTTTACCACAGCACACAAGTCCATCTGAACTCGCTCAAGATTTCAGTGGCTTCTTCACAACCAAGATTAGACGTCTTCGCGACAACCTTGATCAGCAAATCTATGAAGACATCTCGGCAGATATTTCTTCATCAACCCATCATCACTTCATGAATTTTGACGAAGTCTCACAGGACGAGGTTTTGTCAATCATTAAGACCTCATCTTCAGCATCCTGTGCCTTGGATCCCTTGCCCACTATCCTCCTGAAGCGTTGTACATCTATTCTTGCTCCTCTCATCACAAAGTTCGTCAACCTGAGTTTCCAGACGGGCATATTTCCTACAGCCTTGAAACACGCTATAGTGTTTCCAAAACTTAAGAAATTGAATCTACCAGTCAACGAACTCAAGAATTTCAGACCAATCTCAAACATCTCCTACATGTCGAAGGTAATAGAAAGGGCTGTCATGGGGCAATTTCTAGAGTATCTTGAAGAAAATGCCTTACTTCCGAAAACACAGTCAGCTTATCGAAAGCACCATAGTGTAGAAGCAGCTCTTCTACGCGTAGAAAATGACTGCTTAGAGGCCTTAGACACCCATAAAGAAGTGATCCTGGTACTCCTGGATTTTATGGCCGCGTTCGACACTATAGACCATTCAATACTCCTGGAGAGACTTTCTGAGAATTTTGGAGTTTCAGGAAATGCAATTACATGTAAATGGTTCCACTCTTACCTTGCAGGAAGGAATCATGTGGTAAGAGTGAGCTTTGCTTCTTCAGGACCAGTAGAGGACACATGCGGCGTACCCCAAGGTTCGGTACTTGGACCACTGCTGTTTACCCTGTACACTGCCCCAATCCATGACATCATATCTAAGCATGGAATTCAGTCAATGTTATATGCTGACGACGCTCAGATCTACCTGTCTTTCGACCCATCGGAGAGAGCATCTGCCGTTCTTCGAGTAAACAGATGCATAGCTGACATCCGCTCCCGGGCAGGCTTGAACAAGTTAACAATTAATGACGGCAAAACGGAAGTTCTTCACTTTTCCTCCAGATTCCTCCCAAGAACTCCCTCTGTTACGGTAACAGTCGGTGAGTCAGTTATTGAAGCCAAGGCCGAGGCTAGGAACTTGGGAATCATATTCGATGAGCACGCCACTAGAAAATCTCATGTCGCAGGGGTGTGTCGCTCTGCCATGTCATCTGTCAGAAAGATAGGTCAAATTCGTAGGGTTTTAGACCGGAAGACAACTCTCACTCTCATTCATGCCTTCGTCACCTCCAAACTTGACTGCAATGCACTTCTTCCTAATCTTCCTGCCAACGAACTGATGAAGCTTCAAAGAATTCAAAACATCGCAGCCAGAATCACAGAGAAAGCAACTGGTCTCACTTCTACCACATCCCTTCTCCGTAACCTCCACTGGCTCCCAATCAACAAGCGGATTCACTTTAAGATCCTACTTCTCACCTACAAGTCTCTCTCTAACTCTACCCCTTCTTATCTGTCTGAACTCATTCACACCTACACACCCTCCCGTGCTCTCAGATCCCAGAACAGACATCTTCTCCAGGTTCCTCGTTTTAGGACCCAGTACTACGGCCGTAGCTCCTTCCCCTTCAATGCTCCCACCCTCTGGAACTCTCTCCCGCTCGCCATTAGAACTGCACCTTCCATCCAGACCTTCAAGACTGCACTTAAGACCTACCTTTTTAAGAATTAATTATTATCATGCTTTGCTATCTATAATTTCAATTGAAATTGTATATGCCTACAACTTGTAATATATATGAATAAAATCTTGAACCATAATTGTTGTATCATTATTTAAGAATGAATTATAATGTTTATCTATCTAGTTACTGTTATACTATTTTAGTTAAGATCTTGTCAGAATTTTTGTTTGAGGATAGTTCAATAGTAGATGCATGTAATTAATTAAGCTTGTAATACAATGTAAAGCGCATAGAGACATACCTTGTATAATGCGCTATAGAAATATAATTTATTATTATATTATTATATTATTATTGTGAATTGTGTGCACTGTTTTTAGTGTGCAAAAACTGCAATGAGTGTATTGACTATTCATATGTGCAATTGCTGCCTCTTGGCACGTAGTGCAGCGCTAGAGGTCAATACACATTAGCATTGACTCTCTATGCTTTGCTGGAGTGATTTAACTTAATGGTGGTTAGCATGCCACATCTACTAGTCATGAGTCGTAGAGTCTTGACTCCTGGGACCTACATATAGTCTAGTACATGTACATGTTCTTAAAATTTAAAAATAATAATATAATTGTTTGGCAGGCTGGGAATTTGGAAATAACCTCTAAATAATATGGTGCGTGGTCGCGGTGGGTCCACCTACCTATTCCTTTTTTATTCCATTTCTTTGTATCTTCGAACCAAGTCCTACAACTGTAGAATTGCATTTTATATTTCCCTTTCCTTATTTCTCTCTAAATTTCTCATTAAATTGTAAATTTATATTAGTTGTGCTTGCTTGCGTTTTATCTATTTGAATTGTATTCTTTTAATAGAATTATGAATTCAATTAACTGAACTGATTTGAACTGTTGATATTAAAATTATTTTCATAGATCTCGTCTGCTGCCATCATGGGTGGTAGGATGTCATGCACGCCTCAAGAACTCGTTCTTATCTGTGAAGACAAGAAAGGTGCCTTCAGCTTCCCAACCTTTGATGCAGATGAAGTCTATGATCGTGTCTTCGTAGGAGGACAGTAAGTTTACGTGTTTTCTTTCTGAGAATTTTAAAGGGAAGTCCAACGTGATATTAATTTTGCTGTTTATAATGGTAGAAGAAGAAAAGTGAGAGAAACAGGTGCAGGCCAAGGAAAGTTTGAGCAAAATCTGATACAAAATTAAACAAAGTATGAATTTTTAAAGTTGCTATAAATCAAATACGAATTGGCAACTAGGCCCATGTGATGTATCATTTTTTTTCCCTTCCATATACAGTATAGAAACAAAGGCCTACCGGGTACATGTAATTTGGGGTTTACAATTGCAATAGTTATATTTAGGGTGGATTGGTGATTGAAAATTTTCTTGAGAGAAAATATGGATTTTGAAAGTGTTTGACTGGTTGCACCTTCAAAAATTGTGTTTTAATCAGAATTTCCTCAATCTTTCACTCTTATTTTACTGCTTCAGGGAGGGCTTCCCCTTCCTCGGATGGATAAACCCTGTTCATGCTGCCTGTGGGGGCCAATCCCTCTTAAAGTGTGAAGTGTTGAACATTAGGTTTGGACTCCGAATGGTTAAAAACACTATTATTTCAAGTGAAATAGCACATAATATTAATAATAATAATACTCAGTTTTTATAGCACTTATTAGAATCACTAAGCGCTTCCAAACTTGGAGATTATTACCCCGGCTTTAGCTGTGCTGTTATTGCGGCGCTCTAGCATTTCAAATAATTAATTCCTGCTATTTACATCACCTGGGTTGAGTGTGGCAAATGTAGATCAATGTCTTGCCAAAGGACATTAGTGCCGCGGCGGGTCTCCGGTCTCGAACCGCGGACATGCATTTGAATTTCAGATTCAGTTACGATGATGGCGTAAATGCTTAGAGGCTTTGATGTAGGAGTCAATAATGTTATCTGAAAAATATATTGTGTGCTGACACTGGGTTGCAGGGCATCAAACTTGTCTCAGTGGCTACCTCTCTATTAAGGACACCTGTCCAAAGTGGTAGGTGGTTACTTTCTCTGTTCCCTTGATTGGCCAAACTACAAGCTCTATGCATTTATGTATGGATATATTTCATGATTTCTCTTTGTTTCATAGTTTTTAATCAAAAGACAAATCCAAATTTACAAGCCCTATGCATTTATGTATGCAATGTTTCATGATTCTTTTTGTTTTACAGACAGACAGCGAAAGACAAGGCCAAACTACAAGCTCTATGCATCACACATGTACTCAACTGTGCTGAGGGAACAGAAATGTTCAATGTTGATACAAATCAAGCTTATTATCAGGTTAGATTTCTTTTAAAGACAAATAGTAGTGGATCAACGCCTTTTAGATGTTTACCCAATGAAAGGTGTTGGGGGGCGTTTCACAAAGCCTTTTTTCAATGACAAATGACAAAAATCAGTAACAAATCTGCTGATAACCAATCAGAAGCAAGTGTTTCAGTAGCTTATAACAAAAACTGTCATTTGTCACTGATGACAACTTTTGTGAAACGCTCCCCAGGATTAGCCTTCAGTTTTATAATCAACAGGTCTTATGTAATGTTTTACAATATCTGCCCATCACCCTGTGGTAAAGTTGTGATCTTGCATTTCCCTTACCTGAAGGCTCTCTGAGGGAGTAGGGGGTATTCGTTAAAAAAACATAGTGGAGAAGTTAACCATAGATGGTGGACAATGTTTGGAGAGAGAGAGAGAGAGAGATAACCTTTATTATGTAAGTCTGGCCCAAAGTTTTTGGAAACTGTGTTCTTGTATCAACCATTTTCTATGTGACACTCTATTCCCCTACATACTCTTATAACAGCGCCATGTACCCCCCCCCCCTTCCCGGCTGCTATCGACTCAAGCATTCTTGCTTATGATAGTTGGCCTCTGCATTTATCTTGATTATTTTTACTTACGTCGATACTTTCAAACTTTCAATTATGCATTTTCTATTTGTGTGTATTTAACTTGTCACTCTTTATGTAAATCAATTATATTATATACTATTATTGTTATTTGAATGTTTTATATTTGATTTATCAATAAATGCAGAAATATCTGCTAAAAAAAAAATGTTTATGAGAATTCAGTCACAATTGTTCTTATTATTCAGATTGTAAAAACGATCTCGAGACAATTGTATCTGCCGTCACAATATTAAGTTCACTGCAAACAGCATGTAGAATGAATGAGAGAAGTCAGTAGTCAGTGGATCAGAAGTTGTTGGTTTCTTCTTGTTTCTTCTTTATCTGTCACTTTCTTTTCATCCACTTGTAGATTCCTCCTTTTTGAAACGGCTTTAATTTTCTCTCTTTATTCTTTCTCAATAGGTCATTTTCATAATGTAATCAAAGTTAATGTACTGGGGGTGTTTCACAAAGATCCTAAGTAGAACTTAACTGTAAGTTGGACTTAAAAATTATGGAAAGCCATTAGCATCTTTGAAAACATTTTGTAAAAGTTATTGCAAAAGGCATAAAATGTTGATTCAAATCATTCATATTTTCTATCATCAAGGAGATTTCATGTTCTGGATGTAGAATTTATAAAAAGTCTAAAATACTTGAATTTCTGCTTTTGAATATATTTCATTTTAAGGCTCTAATGGCTGTCCATAATTTTTAAGTCCAACTTTATAGTGTTAAGTTCAACTTAGGATCTTTGTGAAACACCCCCCAGATCTTTATTAAGTGCCTTGTTACAAATTTTTATGAATACTTGTATTTCAATATTCAGAATGTGAATTGCATGCCTCCCTTGTTAGGTAAGACCGGCCATAATGTTGGTCCTGCCTAGCAAAAAGCTATGTATGCAATTTTCAGTCTGACTATTGAAATACAAATA
This sequence comes from Strongylocentrotus droebachiensis, assembly GCA_035222895.1. Classification (NCBI taxonomy): domain Eukaryota; kingdom Metazoa; phylum Echinodermata; class Echinoidea; order Camarodonta; family Strongylocentrotidae; genus Strongylocentrotus; species Strongylocentrotus droebachiensis. Next base: position 11,653 of record JAVYIG010011220.1, on the reverse strand, counting down.
TATGTATTAAACAGATGAATGAATTAATCTGTAACTTTGCACTTAACAGTGCTTTATGAATTGATTTTCATTGCATTACATAAATAGTCTATTTGCCTGTCCTCTTATCTGCTCTTTCTCTCTATCTTTTCAGGAATACCAGGATACAAACATTAAATACTGTGGTCTTCCAGTAAACGATGTACCAGGAGCCAACATGAAGAAACATTTCAATACAGCAGTCAAGTTCATAGATGAAGCTCTGCAACAAGAAGATGGTAAAGATGCGTGAGAGTATTATTTGGTATTACTATTTTAACAAGCGATGGCTCAGTGGTAGAGCAGTGATCTCCTATCCTGAAGGTTCCGGGTCCAAAACCAAGTTGATGCGCTATTGCCCTTTGGTGAGGCGTTAATCCTCATTACCAAGTCCCTTGGAGAGGACTCGAAGTCGTTGGTCCCCTGGTTGCTTACCTACAAGCATGCACATGCTTTCTTAGCAGTCGGGTAAAACAACAAACAACCAAGTATTTTATTGTTTGGAAGGAGGAACTAATGGGAGAAGATAGAGGAGCAGACCAATCGGGACATGGGCTGATAATATATCAAGCAGTGGACGGGATTGTCATTTGAGCAGCTGCATGTAAATAGAATAGGTGAAGACAGAAAGTTATGGAGAACCCATTTAATAAGGATCTAATTACTACCAGGTAGTCATTTACCTCACCTGGGGAGTGGTTCACAAAGACTAATATCGACTTTAAGTTGGACGTAATTATGGCAGGCCGTTCATGCCACTGTTTTCTCTAGCCACTTATGGCATTGGGACTTACAAATCAAGGTCCCAATTTTACAGAATTTAAATTTTGTGATAGTTCATTATTGAAAGGAAAAAAGATCATAATGGTGAGAGAACCAGTGGCATGAATGGCCGGCCATAGTTAAGTCCAACTTAAAATCGATCTTAGTCTTTGTGAAACACTCCCCTGGGCAAATTGTTTCACAAGTAAATTTAATGTCTTGCCAAAGGAAATTGAGACGGCTTGACTTGAACCGCCAACCATGTAACACAAAATCTGATGATGTATCTACTAGTCCAAGACACCATCACAGCGAACTCTGATTTTCTCACTGATTTTAGGATGTTCCTGGTTCAAAACCAAATAAATGCACTCATGCCCTTTGGTAAGGTATTTGGTATTGATCCTCATCGACAAGTCCCTCGAGAGAGGGCCTAAAGCTGTCGGGTCCCCTGGTTGTTTACTTACAAGTATATACATTCTCCTAATCAGTCAGGTAAAACCATCATCATCATCATCATCATCTAACTATCACCAATCTTTTGTCTTGACTTCTTTTTTTGTGTTTTAGGAAAAGTTCTGATTCACTGTGTAGCTGGTTTCAGCCGGTCAGCGACGATAGCCATTGCATACCTTATGATCAGACGCGGGATGACCGCTCAGGAAGCAACCCGGACGGTCAGAAAGAAACGACCTATCGGACCTAACGACGGTTTCCTCAAACAGCTATGTCAGCTTAATACAAAACTATATCCACTGTAGACTTGCCAATCTCACAGAAGATCTATGCCCTGTTTCATAAGCCTTGATATCAATAACAAATGCTAAATTTGTATGACATATATGCTCTCAGCCAATCAGAAGGCATGATTTCAGTATAACAGTTATTTTAACTTGTTATTTCTGCAGTCGTAAAAAATAGTACTATATCTAGCTTGGTTATAAATTATGACAAAGTAAAATGTTCATGGTTGGTCACTCAAACTTTTTTCAGACCTGATAAAAACCCGATTTAAATCGGTTTCCAGATTGTGTTTATTTTTCCAGATTTTTTTTTTTCTTCCCGATTTATACAAAAAAAAAAAATCCAGATTTTTTTTTTTTTTTTTTTTTTTTACTATTTTTTTTTTAACCATTTTTTTCTTCTTCTTCTTCCATATTTCATCCTGATTTTCCTGATTTCCCTCTTATTTTCTCTATTCTTCCCTATTTTGCCCTATTTTTTCCCCAATTTTGTCCCAATTTTCTTACTCGAATGGGGGGAATGTTGTTAGATGCCATTTTTTCCCGCGAATCCTCTTTTTTTTTTCTTACTCAATGGGGGCGTGGTTGAGGGGAAAACAAAAAACATGTTTTTTTTTAGTGCTCACTTTCACCCCTGAGAAATAAGTGATGCAAAAAGGTTACTATTCATTGTTCTTTACTTTTTTTCTCAAGATTTAATGAGGGCCATCATCATCGTTTGCATTTGTTGATTATGTTAATGTTGTTGTTGTTGTTGCCAAAGGGCTTGTTGCTGCAGCATCTGTTGCTGCATCAGTTCAAACCGATGCTGTCGGATTGCTTCTTCAGCTCCCCGTCTCTCTTCTTCCTCTCCTGTTCCTCTCCATCTCTTCAGCTCCCCGTCTCTCCTCTCCCGCTCTCCTCCTCTCCATCTCTTCCCTCTTCATCTCCTGCTCCAACTCCATATTTCTGTCTAGAAATGCAAGACTATCTCGCCCTTTGTTTCGCTGCCTTTTTGGAGTGGTACTGGTGCCGCATTCGCCTTGATGTCTAAAATGCAATATTTAAAAAAAGAGAGAAAAAGGAAGTGTCAAGTGTCAACCATGTAAGATATTTAAGAGCCAGCATGATGTGGTGCGAGTACTGCATTCACCTTGGTATCTAACATGAAATATAAAACAAAAAAGAGTTTTGTGTGTTGGGAGGGGAGGGGGTGTTACGGAGATCACCAAGAATTCATTAAACTGAAAAAAATCTTCTAAAAAAATACCTCTTCCTAGTTTCTCCTAATGTTTCGCATGCTGACCCCCTTTCTCTATGATCCAAGTTATAAGCCATCTTCCTGCAACAGCCGTGGTCTTCCTTCGTCCGGCTGCGGCCGAAACGAGGATTCGAGCTGGCAGTCTTCCATTTACTTTTGATGAAAATATGTCAGCAACAGAAGCCTGGAGTATTTCCTTCTTTTTCATGTCTTTTCCATGATCGTCCTTCTTCACCATTGTGACCACTGTGTGCATATCTTTGAACGCAGCATAGTCACTGTGATCCAATGGTGGCAGTTGATACAGGTACTTGTTCTCCAACTTTTCGTGTCATTGCTGAACAGTCAAGGATTCTGAGATCTTCTTACTGTTAATATCTGAAACGATACTAGCATATAACACTATGTCTTATTGCCCTCTCGCAATCTCAGCCCCTTCCCGCTCCGACCTCTTCTTTTGCTCATCTCCTCTCTCCTTTGGTGCAGACTCAATGTGCTCCTCTTCCTGTAGCATCCGCTCTATGGCCTCTCGTATAGCTTTTTCCTCCTGTGTTTCCTCTACTGCTATTCCACTTTCAGCCTTCTCCATATTGTTCCTTGCCTTGACTTGGTCTTTTAGGATGTTGATCTCTATCAGCTCGATGTCCTCCTCCGTTTCCTCTACTGCGATGCCACTTTCAGCTTTCTTTATATTTATTGTTCCTTGCCTTTACTTGGTCTTTTAGGATGTTGATAGGATCTCTAACGGCTCGGGAGTCCCATCTCGATATCCTCCTCTCCCTGTATCATTTGTTTCATGGCCTCTCTTATCGCTGAAACTGAAAAGTAGAGGAAACAGAGAATTTTGTTTTATTATTATCATTTCGCAGCCTCAGCTGAATTACATGACAATTTACAATCAATTTAAAAATAACATCACATTTCATTTCTAAACAACTGAGATTCCACCGGCAGCCTTCTCCATATTGTTCCTTGCCTTCACTTGGTCTTTTAGGATGTTGATCTCTAACTGCTCGGGAGTCCCATCTCGATTTCCTCCTTTTCCTGTATCATCTGCTCTATGGCCTCTCTAATACCTTTCTCCTCCTCTGTCTCCGCTACTGAGATTCCACTTGCAGCCTTCTCCATATTGTTCCTTGCCTTTACTTGGTCTTTTAGGATATTGATTTGGTTTCTATCAGCTCGAGAGTCCCATCTCGATGTCCTCGTTTTTCTGTATCATTTGCTCTAGGGTCTCTCTTGTCCTTTTCTCCTCCTGCGTTTCCTCTGCTCAGATATTCCACTGGCAGCCTTCTCCATATTGTTCCTTTCATTGAATTGGTCTTTTAGGATATTGATCTGATCTCTCGCAGCTCGGGAGTCTCATCTCGATGTCCTTCTCTTCCTGTATCATCTGCTCTTTGGCCTCTCTTATAGCTTTTTCCTCCGGTGTTTCCTTTACTGCTATTCCACTTGCAGCCTTCTCTAAATTGTTCTTCGCCTTTACTTGATCCTTCAGAATGTGAATCCTGTCCCTCACCGCTCTGGAGTCCAACTTCAACCCCTTCCTCTGCATGCCTTCCGCCACCTGTTGCCATCCTCTTGCCTGATCTCCAGTCTTGTATTTGTACTGGAAGGGGTTGGCCAGTATGCCTTCCCCAATGAGTACCGGTATGTGTATACTGGTGTTGTCCCAGGACATGCTGCAATACAAGGAAACAACACAGATATATGATATTTTTGTGCACAACAAAAGGTACAGTAGTCGGTGCATACGTCAGAATCCACTGACCAAATTGCCAATTTGAGATGCACTTATATAGATATAGTGATCTCATATTTCAAACTCCTATAACTTTGTTTATATTGGTCGCATTTATTTCAAATTTTCGCCATGCTGATTCTCTTATTTCTGCTTTCGTACAAAGTAAAATGACAAAAGTGGGTTTGCCCTTTGATTAAATTCCAGTACTGTGTGCCTATATCTTGCCTTCAAATTAATAGGACGGATTTGCAATAATCTTGTTTTTTGCATATGAAAATTTGTCTAGTTATCTGTGTGGGTTTTTTCTCCCGTAAAGATTTTCAAGTACTCAGAGTTTATAAGTCTTCCATAAGTTCCTTTGCCTTTTAAAGACTTGTAAAACCATGACACAGTCAACTGCACTTCTTGTTTTTTTTTATGGATAAATGAATAGCCACGCACAAGGCCCTACAGCCCTTAGCATGCTAGTTTCTTTGTGTTATAAGATGCAGAGAGTTGATGTGCATGGCGCTCATCTATCCATTGCCGATTACTGTTGCAGATTATAATGGCATAACTAAACAAAGCTGTTGGGAATTAATCTATATGTGCCACCCTCATCCAAAGTGGACACTGATATTAAAGAGGCTAGACAGTGCTTTTATATATACTTAACATTAATATGGATATTAATAAGTTTTTGAGTACATCACAATTTTTCAATTTATTTATTATTATTGTATATTTTCCTTTGTATTTTGTTTTTGTTGGGGGGGGGGGGGGGGGGGAGAGAAACAGCCCCAAACCCCTACCCCATTCCCTTGTCCTCTGGAACCGTTGTTGCTCCTAGGCAAGACATTAATCTCTATGTGCCACTTTTAAACCCAGGTGGTCATTAATATTAAAGAGGCTACAAAGTTGTTATACACTATGGTATTCATTTGACATGGATAACTTTATGGTGGGAATTCTGATTAATAATGATGATATAATTTGATAATTTATAGCGCACATATCCACTAAGCAAGAAGCTCAAGGCACTTCAAAATAATGTTACCCCAGCTCTACCCATTTCAGCACTAACAGCCTGCAAAATTCCTTGCTAAAGGCACCCTGGGTAGAGAGTGGCAAATGTAGATTAATGTCATGCTAAAAGACAAGCGTGCCTGGTAAAAGCTGAAAGATTACAGGGTCATGCATAAAAACGTAGAAAACACTGCTGAAAAAAACTGTTGGGGTTACTAATTTTACTAGTCAACAATTACAATTGTTGATGATAGGCCGCCTTGTTTATTGCCATTAAATATAGTCTTTCATGTGCAAATATAGTGTTTTTATATTATTCAGTTGCAATAAATTTGGATTAAAATAATATCAGATGTATAATGTATTATTATATACAATTTATTCCATAGATAGAGAAAAAGAGAAGAAGACAGAGAGATGGGAGATATATATATAGATAGAGAGAGAGAGAGAGAGAGAGGGGGATAAAGATAAAAAGAGAGAGAAAGAGAAGAAGACGGAGAGAGTGGCAGGAAGAAAGAGTGGGAGAAGGAGGGAGATAAAGATATAGGGAAAGAGAAGAAGACAGAGGGAGAAGTGGTAGATAAGGAGAGAGGGGGAGGAGTGAGATCAAGGTAGAGAGAGAGACATAGAAAGAAAGAGAAAGAGAGAGTAGTGAAGGGGGCGGGGTGTAAAGGTACACTTGACGAGATAATAATACCGATGCAGAATGGAAATATTCAATGGAGAAGTAAATTGAGCAAGTACTGGACAGGAATGAAAGAGAGAGTGATAGAAATAAAGGGTAAGAAGAGAAGAGTAGAAATAATGCAAGTAAGATGGGATGGTTTTGTTTCATTTCGTTTGGTTTTTAATATTTACGATCATAAAATATAAACATAACATATATTATAAACAAAACACTAAAACAAATTACAAGGACAATTCTAGAAAAAATAAAATATTGAATGAATATAGAAGGGCGGGGGCGGATTCAGCCGGCGGCAGGGGAGGGGGCCCAATTCGTGAGAAAATATTTAGCGGCTAAACAGCCGGCCGATAATTCGCTCAGTCGGGTGGGGGTAGTGAGCACGAACTTTTTTTGTTGTTGCTCCCGAAACATAATTCGCTTGGGGGGGGGGGGGAGGGGGTTGTGAGCACTAATTCGTCCGACAAAGTTGATCGGTTCTTTCTCGGGGTCCCAATATAACTATGAATTAATTGATTGATTGATTAATTAAAAATGATGATAATATTAATGCACACAGCGAAACATACAATTTCCAGTCTTCTCGGAACTGTATTGATCAATACCTATCAATCTTTGGAATAAGTTCGATCTGAAAAGATATAATATAGTATTAATGACTGCTTTGAGAGAAATAGTTGTTTTATTACGCTCAAGGGAAGGTTAGAATTGTGCTATTCCCCGAGGCTTGCCGAGGGGAATAGCCCAATTGTAACCTTCCCGAGAGCGTATGAAAACAACTATTTCTCGAATATTAAAGCAGTCATTAATACTTTTATATGCCGAAAAAAAAATAGACTAAAAAATAAAAAATAAAAAATATTTTTCATTTTAGTCGAATACGGGATTCGAACTCTTGCGTACAACAAGAGGTGTATCGAAAACCAACGCTTAGACCACTCGGCTATCAGGCGCCGTTAAGATGCTTGGTCAGTTTTCTCCAATATATACATTAAAATGGATTGAAAACGGCTCCGCGTGAGGGATGCTTCGCAAAAGCTCCATGAAACGGACCCTTCTTTTACTTTTGCAATGCATATTGGCACGAACTTAGATCAAGATCTATCGGCAGATGTTGTTTTTTGTTTTTGAGAGTTTATTTTCGTCTTCATGTCAACAATGCAAGATAAAATTGTCGGTAAGATCGATCGAGATTCAATTGTATTGAAATTGCCGACCAATTTTTCGCACACGTATGGTATCCTCCATCGCTCAAACCATTTTTTAACATGTAAACCTATGGGGTAACCATGGAGACTGACTTATTTTTTTAATAACCATGGTTATTAAAAATATTGAAATGTTTTAAGCATGGTTACCGGGAATTTTACAGGAACAGTTGAAGTTTATGAATGCAATTTCGACCAATCAGATGGCTGGATTACTTAAGTGAGGTATATAAACTCTACTATTACGAACAAATCGTATTCTCACAATCACTTCATTAAAAGTGGTAAACAAAACATTATTCCAACTTTTTGGGCAACAGTGTATAATAAAACGGAGGGAATAAGAAGAGACATTGGACGACAGGGGAGGGGGGGGGGGTTAAGGGAGAGGTCACAAGAGAAATAAGAGGGTATAGAGCCTAGCGAAGCGGAGTTTAAAGATGAGGGGGTGTGGTCTTTTAGAATTAGCAATTACTTTAAGATGAGTTCCATGTTCACCAATTCACTTGAATAATATTATTCTTTTTACTAAGCTGATTGTGGGGACGGATCCGATTATTACGAAATTTAAGCCTGCAGAAATCATGAAATTCTAAAGCTCCATTTCTGACCCATATATTCGAGGGAGTATTAAAGCTGTATATTGTTATATAGTTTAGTTATATCATTATAATAGTAATGATAATAGGTCCATCTATATAACGCAGCCACTATATGAATATACCCTACTAGCGCTTGATACAAAGTACCATATTATTAAGCCTACATGTATTTGTTCGCGAATTTTTCCCACACTGTTTTTTAAAACGACTTTCTCTTTTCATACTTAAAACAAAAATCAGAATGGATTACATAACAAAATGTGTGACAAATTGTCGCAGTTATCAGTTACGTCGATTTTCTTAGACATGTATATAGGGAAAAAGACAATTACTGTAATCTAGAATGTACAAGGCTTTGAAGAAACAGCGGGGAGTCATTCAGGGAGGGAAAGCTACGTGCTTTGCATTGTGGCCCACGTCATCTCGCATACAGTTTGCCTTGAAGATATTGGGGGAAATAACTAAGGAAAGTAAAGGCATAGGAAATAAAGAAGAAGAAGGAGAATGAAATGGACAGATAGATGGATAGATGGAGAGACAGGGAGAGAGAGAGAGAGAAAGAGAGAGAGCAAGAGACAGAAAGAGCAAGACAGAGAAAGAGACAATGAGAGCTGAGAGAGATATTAAAAGAGAGAAAGAGAGAGAGAGAAAAAAAGCAAGAGACAACGAGAGAGAGAGAAAGAGATAGAGAGAGAGATATATAGAGAGAAAGAGAGATAGAGAGAGAGAGAGAGAGAAAGGTGAGAGAAAAGGAGATGAGGGGGAGGAATTATAAAGAGAATATTGAGAGCCCCTATATTATAAACACGTATCGTTGTATTGACGCGAAAGTTTGCATATTTAATGAACACGTGACTTCAGCGGTCTTTACAATATTCATCCAATCACGTTTTTAATAACTTTGACCGTTCGCCATAAAGCACTTGTATTCCAGATTTATATATTTTTTTCTTAATTTCTTTCTCTTTAAAGAAAGGAAAAGGTAAAATGATAAAGACCTGCTCTGACCACCCTTGGCTCGTATCCAAGTTTCTTTGCATAAAATACCCGCGAACCAAAGAAATAGACCAAGTGATCGTTAACTTTGATGGCTGCCATGCCATTGTAAAGAGCGCTAAAATCGACATCGCTAAAATGGTGAGTTTCTTAAAAACTTTAGCCTAAACATTACGCTTTTGTATGCTTGTTTCTTGTCTATTTGTCATTTTACCATAGTAAGTAACGTTCGTAACTAAAATGATTATACTGTTGGTGTAGCAGTTAGCCAATGCCCCCCCCCCCCTCCCCCTTTCCCTTCATATTTGTATAATACACCGATACTTATATACAATAGTAAAGATAAATAACATCGACTATTCTAACCTTTTGTTCTCTTTTGCTATAAGTAAATTGCTCCATTTTGATGATAATAATTATGCACCTGTATTTGAATGGCTCATAGCGTGTTCCAGGTAGCCATTTAATTTTGTTTCCTTATCTGTGAAGCACTGAATATAATACCTAAAAAACAAATTAAACAAACGCATTTATGTTTATTCCGAATGATAAACTAAGCTGTTGCCTCACCCACATTTTCAGCTCTGGCTCCACTATTTTGAACAGTTTCCCTTCGCAATATGTTGTATCATTTTAAATGAAGTTCAAAATAATGTCCGAATGTTCTTTGTCTGGATTTGCAATTTTCATGACCCTGTCATTTGATTTGATTTCATTATTTAATAGATATATATAGAATTCAAGGTAATTAAAATCGCTATTTGTTATATTGTACAGACAAATTCTGAAAAATTATGAATATTTCTTCCAAAGCTGGCGAATAAGCAGTCCGTCTGGAGACACAGCGTGTTAGTAACATGGGCTAACTCTCGAATAATATAGTAATATAATATGTATCTTACAGTTTTTGTTGACAACTTTGAAAATTTCATGTTACATTGTCATTATAATACAGAACATCATTGTAGTTTGGATCGTAATATCACTCTCGGCATCCGCCTCAGGTAAGACTTTCTCATTTTTTTAATTTTTATCCTCTCAACATTATTCCTATTCAAGAAGTTAATATGGATATCATATTAAACAATAAGTATTATGAATGAAGTACTTTAGTGAAACGCAGCCAAGGATAAAGATTTCTAGATGTAACTAAAAGTACATAACGCGAAGTCGAGAATCCACTTTTGGCAAAATCATATCAGGGATCACTTTGGTGTAAACTCGCTCTTAATATAGTCAAATCCGCTCTCAAATTAGTCACTACTTTGAAGTGGGTTCTACTATTATGACTATAATTCTCGAATGGATTCAAAGCCTCACAAACACACGAGAGAGTCACTATTATGAGTCGTAACCAAGGGGCTTTCTATTCCTTTGCATAACTCATACGAAGTAGAGTATCTCCTTTTAATTATGTTTTGATCTGGAATGCTATGAATCGAATACTTTACACAAAAACCTTCTTTTTAGGAGAAAATTATTCCATTTTATTAGGCAACCCTGTACAATTATCCGATTTTAACACATTTACATTTAGCCTATATGCAGCACGTTTCCCGTTTTTAAACATTATTCATGTTTCTGAGACAAAACATAACAAAATAAAAAACGATTCAGTTGTAAAACTAGTCCTTTTCTTTATGACATATAATATTAAATTTTATTATTTTAATTATCAAACTATAATTAGCTACGTGCCTAGGAAACTGCCCTACACCAGTCTGTTCTGATCCGTCACATGTCCTACGCGAATCAGAAGACAACGAACTAAAGCACCTGTTCTTCAGAAACCAGTCACCATGGTTACCTCGTGACATGACCATATTTGTGTGCGCGGAACCGGGTAAATGCATTCTTATCTTGATTTGATTTTTGATTTGATGTTAAATTGTTCCATATAAATCAACATGTTTATATTTACAACGTTATAACTTAAGTTGTATGATAATTACATGGTAGGCCTATATACAGAAAATGGTTCTATTAAAGCCTTATTTTGACTTATCTTTTTGGCATAATGATAATGAATGAATACTAATTAGGTTTTTTCTTTATACATGGTAGCTATTACTTCTATTTATTTCATAGAAAACAGAAGCAAACAAACAAATACACCGGTACATACTGATATATACCGTTCTATGCATGTACCGTTCCGTGTATGTAAGAGCAATCCCTGTGCTAATGAAGCTTCATGTAGGGAAGAATTTGAAGGGTTCTCTTAATGTGTCACGGTGTAACCCTGACGTCATAGGACTTATCAGTGAATCGCCCGGATGTAAGTCCTTGGTTCATTTCCTTCACTCAATATTTAAATTAATGCAATGAATTAAAAACAAATTAACGATATTTGCATGAGAGTTTTTTAAACATTAAAACAAACAAAAAATGAGCTTGATGTTTCATTTTTTCAATACTAGAATGACGACCATTATTACTATAAAAAATTGTAAGTACCACAAAGTGAAATATTCAAGGCAATGAAAAGCGAAATAGTAACAGGAGTGAATAATAAATCCCGGTAAGATATATGATAAGTCACGTATTCAGCACACTACGATTATGAAGTCGATGTAGCCCACCCGCCCTCATCCCTCACCATTGAAGACAAAGAACAATAAGTAACTTATGCACCTTGGTAAAATGG